>VZRU01014089.1:15692-108088 GCA_013398155.1 Pedionomus torquatus | reverse complement strand
CGTCGGGGCCGGCCCTTACCGCGCTCTCCCGTGCGCTCCCGCAGGCGAGCCCCGCAGCGGCCGACGAGGACTCCTGCTCTTCCTCCGCCGCCCTCTCGCCCTCCTCCTCGCCGCGGTCCATGGCCTCGGGCTCCGGCTGCGCCCCCAGCAAGTGCGTGTGCAGTAGCTGCGGCCTGGAGATCGTGGACAAGTACCTGCTGAAGGTAAGAGCCGCCAGTCCGGTGCCCGACGGGGCCGGCGGCGGCAGCGTCTCGCCGGTGGGCGGCTGCCGCCCGGGCTGTCCGGCGGAGCCCCCGGGGGAACCGGGCTCAGCAGCTACGAGGAGAGTCGCCCCCACCCCGGTCCGGTTCCCCGAGCCGCGGCCGCTCGGGCTGTCGCGTCTGTCGTGACTGACAGCCCGTTCCACCGCGGGTCCCTCGGCTGCGAGCGGAGCCGTTGCGGGAACGGGAGCGGTCTGAAGTGGGGCGGTAGTTGTGTGCGGGTCGGCGAGACTCGGGCCCAGGAGGAGAACGGGAGGAATTGCCGGTTGTGTGTTGGGGAACGCTGTTCTGTGCTGGAGCTGTTTTCCTGATGCGCCGAGGGAGAGCGGGGAAGAGCGGCTGGTGGTTCGGGACGCGGGTGGCTCCCTTGCCCTTCGCGCCGCCGGGGAAGCGGTGGCGGCGTGACGGGTTTGTGATGAGCTAAAACGAATCTTCTAGTGTGATGTTGTGAATCTCAAAGCAAAAAGCGCCGCTTGAGAAACACAGAAATAAGTTGTCCCGGTAATAGGTGCTCTAGTAACCTCTGTGAGAGAACCAAGCTGCGTGATTGCCTGGTAGCTTCGCTTGCCTTAGCGTTCCGGATTCGGTAAAATCACTTAAAAACAAACAAAGCCATGTGACTTTAAACACGAAGCGTTAATGTGTCTGGCAGGGGGGCTATTTTCCTTCTGCATTACAACCCTTAAAATGATCCTGGATCAGAGTTCTGCCCTCTCTCCTTTCAAAAGTGCGATTAGGCGGTCATGCTAGAAGTCGGTGGGTTTCACTAGGTGCGGCCTTAAATAAAGCCGCTGTACCCTCTGCAAAGTGAAAGTGGGTGCCGCCGCTGAGAACATCCCGGGTGGTGTTGGTAGATGATTTGCTTAGACCTCAGCCGGGGCGAAGAGGTCAAGGGGAGGTGTGTGCTGGGCTGGTGGCCGTTTCCAGCCGGGTAGATGCAGGGGTTGGGGAAGCAGCTTTGTGCCAGTGATAACGTATCTTGAAGGAGAAGACCTCTAAATGATTTAGCCTTTAAGTTTAAACTAGCTGTTGCTGCTTCCTGTGCTGGCAGAGAGAGGCGGGAATCCATGCTGGCAAACTGGTGTGTCTTGCTGACCACCAGCAGTGTGTCTTCTAACTTCAGCCCTGTAAATCAATAAGGATGTAGATGGGTGACACCAAAAGGGACAGTTATCAAAGCTCCTGTTGGGCTCTGAAGAACCGGCACATGGGATGTCGGCACATCCCAGCCACACAAAGCTCAGCTCGCTGCTGGTTCTTGTGTTGTCTGGCGGCCTGTGGGCTCCTCTCACCCGCACCGGGGAGTGGGCCGCTCACTCCGGCCCCGGGGTTGCAGCCCCCCCAGCTGCTGCGGGGAAATACTTGAGCAAATACTTGGGAGGATCAATTCGGTGACAGCCCTATCAACAACTTCACATTCCAGCCTGGCGTAAACTTGGTGTAGGGGAAGGTGGCTGCCAAGGAAGGGTGATGGCTGAGAGAGTGTTGGGCAACTGGAAAGGCAATGTTATAACCTGAAGAAGGGCTGACGCGGCGGTTCCAGGAGTGCTGGAGTCAGTACGATGCCTTGCTCTCTCTGTGGCTTGTCTGGCAGCGTTCTGATGAAAGGCACATCCTGTATTATCTCAGATCTGCTGCGTTGCCACGGGCAATGCATGGGCTGTTTGCTATTAGATGAGGAATTGGCTCAAAATTTAAAAAAATAAAATTAAAAAACCTAAATCTATACTTAGTCATTGCTTGGTTTATAGAATTCCTCCTGTGCAGCACGGGATTATCCAGAGAGTTATTACTTAATGTTTACAGTCACAGGGAGTCTTGGGTTTCCAAATTATTGAAGTTATTTAGCTGATGTGTGATGTACAATGTCTGCATGACAGAGTTCTCTTTACAGGAATGAAGAAATTAAAATAATTGCACTCAATTTATTTGCCTCAAAATTATATGTGAGTGTTCAAAACTGCTGATTTCTGCTGCTTTCCATGACTGTCTGGTTTCGTTATGGATATTACATGTTAAAGAATTGTTGCATTTGCTATTAAAACAACTGCTGATGTTTTGAAACTCTCACTCCATTCACTAACTTCGCTTTAGCAGAAACCTGGCAGATGAAGACGTGGCTCGTCGTGTGTTTCTATCTGACTTCTCTCATTTATTTTTTTTCCCTTGCATTTTAAAATTTCAAACCACGTTGCAAAGTTTGTTCTTTGCTAGGCAGGACTTTTACACGCAAGGAATAAAAGTATGTGAGTAGCTGCCTCCCGAGGTCGTGTGAGGCCAAAACTTGCTCTGTTACTCTAATGCTGTGAGAACAGAACTGGGCACAAAATATCTACGTGGAACTTGAATCTCTTGCTTCCTCTTCTGGTGCTTTTAATTACAAACCCATGAAAGCTTATTCTGAAGACCTCAATCAAATTAATTAACCCTTAATATACACGCAGTTCTATAGGAAAAATGTTTTGCCTTGAAGATAAATTTTCTGTGAGTCATTGTACCTGTAACTTCTGGCCTTGCCTGTGTAGATGGAAAAAATAGTTCTTGTAAAGATGAAATGTAGCGTTGGTAGCAGAGATGTTGAGGGGTATTTTTCTTGTCTCTGCAGGTAAACGACCTCTGCTGGCATGTGCGCTGTCTCTCCTGCAGCGTCTGCAGAACCTCGCTAGGCAGGCACACCAGCTGCTACATCAAAGATAAAGATATCTTCTGCAAACTCGATTATTTCAGGTATGTTATAAGTGGCGTTTTACTAGGTAACACGTTATGCTTCAGCCACAGCCAAAATGCGGCTGTGGGCTCTTTGGGCTTTATTTGCTGGGTTTATTTTTGGTAGTTAAACTCTGACGTTCCTTGGGGGGGGGCTTAGGAAGCCCCAGGCCTGTGTAATGCAACTGCTGCTGGGTCCCCCCGTGGTTCCACACAGCTCTGCGTCTGTACGGTAACGCACAAGGGGGTCAGTCACAGTCGCTGCCCCGGTGAGGCTGTGATGCTGTTGTGTGTGGGTAGCGCTGGTGGAGGCTGCCAGGGAGAGTCGAGGTGTCACTGGTTTGGATTGGACCCCACTGGTGTCACTTGGGACCATGAAACCAACCCTGAACAAATGCCGTGATCTTGAAAAGAAGCTTTCAGCAGCTGTACCCTTCTGTGATGAATTTGATGGAGAACCTGAATTATTCTTCAAGGTTAAGATCTAATCCTGTGAGGAAGAACATTATTGATTTGTGCTGGCATCGAAAGTAGTTGGGATGATAAATCTGCAGTCCAGAAAGTAGCAAAAAATATTGGCATGATTGCTAGTGCTTCCCCAGACCAAACTAGTTGTGGGATTCTCACTGGCGTGGTGGACAGATTATGTCCAGCCAGTTTTGACACAGAGAGGGAGGGGGCAGGCTGGATTGTGTGAACTGGAAAAACAAAGTCCTGTGGGACTTTTTTTTTCTTTTTTTTTTTTTTTTTAAAGAAAACCCATTAAAAAAAACCCCCCAAAAAAAAAAAAAACTTACAAGTTTGCAAAGACTTTTAGGACAAATTCTTATCTACATATCTTGGTGCCTAGTTTCCTCTTCAAAGAGAAATATTCTGCCATAGTAAAGTAAATACTTGTAGATATTTGAATTTCTTTTAAAATCATAATGTGATGATAATTAAGGAAACGACTACAAAGATACAGGTTTTCCTCCTTTTTCTGCTGAAGGGAACTGAACGATTAGTGAAGGATGATGTAGCTGAACAAAACAACTCAAGACTACTAGTGCAGTAATGGGAAATAGATTTGAATAACTGGGAGAATTTTGAACACACAGTCAGCTGTTTCTGTCTCCCACTCGCAGCTTTTTAAAGAGTAATTGTATAGAAGGCAAGATGAAGAGCTGTGAATTCACACAGCAGTTGAGATGTTTCAGTTTTACCCTTTGCCTTGTGAAAATGCTGACTTTTCTTGTTCAGTGGTGGTCTTGCCCAAGCTACCAGGTACAAACCTGCTGACTATCCTTTTTCTGCCACGAGACCGTGACTGTGCTGTCCCCTTGTCCCCAGTGGCCATCCCTCACCCTGCGGTTGCCGCTGTCGTTGCAGGCGGTACGGGACGCGCTGCTCCCGCTGCGGGCGGCACATCCACTCCACCGACTGGGTCCGGCGGGCAAAAGGCAACGTCTACCACTTGGCCTGTTTCGCCTGCTTCTCCTGCAAAAGGCAGCTCTCCACCGGAGAGGAGTTCGCCTTGGTTGAGGAGAAGGTCCTCTGCAGAGTGCATTACGACTGCATGTTGGACAATCTGAAAAGAGAGGTTGAAAACGGTAACATGCTGCTTTTGTGAAGACCTACGCTTGTGGTTTAGCTTGAGTAAAACCCAACAATTTAATTAAATCTTCCTTATTAAGAGGTAATTGCCTCGTTTTACTAAGGCTGGAAGCACAGGTTCTTGAATTAAAATAATGTGCAAATTATTGGATGCTTTAATTCCTTTTTTTAAAAAAAAAAAGTTTGTATAACTTGTTTTCTATCCTAAGGAAAAGAAAGCAAGAGCATATCTAGTTGATAAAATACCATGCTGGATCTATTCCTCCCCTCACTTGGAGGGGAGTTGTTTGGGGTGTAATGGTGCCAGATAAACTTAGCTTTCACCAGAATGTGGACTTCTTAAACTTGAACCTCAGCTGGCTGAATAACTGTTGGTGGTTGTTGGAGGGCTGTCTGACTTGGGAATAACATAGTTTTGAATGGCTAGCAGACAGTGTTGTTTTCTTTTTAATGCTCCAGGTAATGGGATTAGTGTGGAAGGAGCGTTACTAACAGAACAAGACGTTAATCATCCAAAACCAGCAAAAAGAGCTCGGACCAGCTTCACGGCAGACCAACTCCAGGTAGAGGCAGAGCTGAAAACTTGCAAAGTTCAGGCTTATGCACGACGTAGGCGCTGAACCGATAGGAAATCAGATGCGTGTGGAGGGAAATAAAAGGCTTGCATGCTTTAAACTATTTCATAAACTATCAAGACACAGCATGTTTCTGGAATTGTTTGTTAGCTTCAGCAGTTTAATATGAAATAGTTACTCTTCAAGCTTTTTATTTCCCTGGGGGCAGATAGTAATTCCATAGAGTGGAAATAAAAAGGTTGTTCTATTTTGATTGCTCGATGAAATCTATTTTATCAGGCGTTTACATCACTGCACATAATAAAGACAAAATACTTCTAGAGCTATGTAATATGAAGAGCCGTGCTGAAGATGGATACTGTACATGACTTCAAGACATTAACAGGGTGGAAGTCTGAATGTTGTTATAGTGCACAATAAGGGCTGCAAGAGGTCGTGTTCTCAAATCGTGGGTTCCCGTTTATACTCACATGAACGCAGGTCGGCTCCTGTCAGTGGCTGTGTCTTGTTTTCCTTTGGCTGATAGAGAAGGTGAGGAATAGTTGCATGTCCCTTTTTGGATTGCCCTTTTTCCTCCTAAGACTGTTCTCTTCAATTCTTGCTTCGTGTGTTACAGTCTCGGCTGTAGTACTGTACAGCAGGAAGAGACACTATCAACAGGGACTCGGCTTTGCTTCCCTTCCTTCTTTTTCCCCTTCCAAAATGCTTCACATGCTGTTTTCCTCAAAGTGTATTTGAGCTTTGCCTGTTAAAAATGTAACTAAAGTCAGTATAGTCTTGGTGCTGCATTTCCAGACCTAGCTTCAGTATTTAACGCTGCACATTTAAGGGAAAAAAACATATTGTGTTTTTTTTTCCTAGAGCTACATGGAGTGAAATGCAGGGAAAGGGCATTTGAAGTACTTGGCAGGAATTCTCATGCTGTCCAGTTTTTTCTCTTGAAATATGTGTTACTGAAGTATTTCTTCCCAATATTCCTTTGTTACAAGTTCAATCACTTGTTTTATTCCTTTGCATGGTCAGGGCTGGGGGCAGTGGGGGCTGGGAAGCCTGGAAGTGCCAAACCCAAGCTGCTCCTGTAGGGTCAAGCCTGCCCTGAAGGGGCCAGCATCTGCTCTGCTTTCAAGCCTTTGTGTTGTGTTAACTCCTGTTTGAGGCAGTCCGGAGCTAACTCTTGCCAAGGTGGCATTTCACCCTTTGGATTACCATTTCCCTTAAATTCACTTTGTAGGGAAAATGACCGTGAGAAGGGCCAGCTGCCCGTGAAGGGGGCAGTGGTGAGACTGGAGTTAGAGGTTTCAGGCTGCAGTGGGAGGGAAGCTGCAGCTTTCCACCTAATCCCAGCTTCACTTCCCTGCTTTCATTTTACAACCTGGTTTTGAATTTCTGGTCGTGTGTGGCCACTACACCGTTCACTTTTGACTGCCTTAGCTGGAGTTTTATTTTGATGGCCTGTCCTCTTGTTCATGTTGAAGGCAGCTGAGAAAAACTAAGGTCAGTTGTGATAACACAGGCGAGGCATTGAAGCGGTGCTGTACAATGTGGCACGTGGCTGTTCAAAGCTTGGTTTGCTATTTCAGCTGTGACTGGAGACAAAATGTGGTGCTAATACAAAACAAGCAAGTTGGGAATAACCTGACGAGCTCTGGACACTGGGCTCAAACTTCTGCAAAAGTGGGACTTTCTTTTCCGGCAGCAGCTGAAAGGGAGCGAGACCCAGCTGTCAGGGCAGGAGCTGGATTCAGGGTTTCTGCCCAGTTGCTGTCAGTGGAACCTCCATGTTCCTCTCTTGCTGTTTTAAATAGGTTGTAACCTACTTCAGCAGGTGTTTGAGACCTCAGGGCCTCTTGTTATTTGACATAACTAAGTGCACCTGACTCTGCAGCTGCCCTTGGAGGGAGGAGTGAGGGTCTGAGCAGCAGCAGGTAGTAATGCCCCTTGTGAGGAACTTGTGCAAAAAGGATGTCTTTGTATGAAACAGTAGGAAAGTATATAGTTTCAGTGTTTCTGAATGTGGAAGTAGTCTAAATCTTCAAAGATGAAGCCAGGCAAAATTTGCAGCCCGCTGAGGGACAAAACTCGAAATGAGAAACTGCAGTTTACTGAATTGCTGAAGATAGTCAGCAGGAACGGAGCCTTACGTCTCTAAATACGGCAAACTCCTGCAGGCTGTAAGACTATTCGGGATGCAGACCAAGCTGACATCTACTTCCTCAGAGGAAAAGAAAAAAAGATTATTCATGTCCTAATGACTCACTTTCAGCTTTCTGTAAAAAGATGAGTGTAACCAGTGGTGGAGTGCAGGTCAGCTGGGGGCTGCCTGTGTTCCTCGGGTCACCTGAAGTACATGAAGCACAAAGGGCTTCCCAGTTGCCTGCACCCTCCCTGCGGTTGGGCAGGGGGTTCAGCTGCCCCTTGTAATGCAAGGTGCAGGTGGTCACCTGTGAGTCGGGGTCGATCGAGGTTCTGTGTGCTGTGTCTGCTGCTATGGACAGTTTCTCTCTTGAGCATGTGGGAATTGCTTCACCGTGGAGTTTTGTCCCGCAGTCCTTGTAATGCAGCCATAACAGAGCACCGCCTCGGGTTTTCACTGCTGCCAGGCAGCATTAATTTCTTTCATTTCTGGTAAATGTCTCGGTTCAGTTAAGCACAGCACAGGGCTTGTGTTTTGGCTTTGGGGACGTGTTTTTCCCCTCAGTGTGCTGGCGACTGTCCGGGGCCTATTGATGACAAGAGTTTCCTAAAACCAGTCCAGGAATAGGACCGTGGCTGGGGGGGGGTCTCTGATGCTGCTCTCAGGGTGGCACACACAAACTCTGCGATCTCCTGTCTTGCCTTCTCAGGTTATGCAAGCACAGTTTGCTCAGGACAACAACCCAGACGCACAAACACTGCAGAAGCTGGCAGAAAGAACGGGCTTGAGCAGGCGTGTTATACAGGTAATGGTGCGAGGTTACTGGAAAAAGTCTGGTACTTGGCCCTTGGAGATGCTCAACGATAACTCTCTCCATGTAGTTATTCCAAGATGGAAAAAGATCTAATCTGGCAGTTTTAATATAACTTCAGACAACATCCTGAATCAGGAATTGGTCTAGAATGAACATGTTAATTTGGAAAACTTTCTGTATTCCTCTTGCGCTTTGTGCCGAGGATCAATAATCTTCCAGGATGAGACTTCTCAGCCTAAATAGGAGTTGGCACTGAGCAATTCTAAGTATAAACCTCTGGCTTCAATAGCTTGTTGTTAAGACCTTCATTCTTTGTGTCGATGGCTTGTGGTATGACTTGTTGGGAGTAAGTAAATGTCTGGTGATCTGCTGTAGAGAGCAGAGTTAAAATATATACCCATGCCTTCCAGAACTGGGAGAAACACAAACTTAGAGTCTTTACTGGAAGATGACTCTCTGTAAATACACATGTGCTTTTTCTACAAAAGTATGAATTTTTAATAATGTATCTATTTGTACGTTTATACAAATAAAAAGAAGTCTGTGTTTGCTGTGCCCTGTTCTGGTCAGGAAGATTGACAACGTGTCTCTGCAGGAAGGAGGCATCTTGCAGCAGCAATCAAGCCTTTAAAAAAGTGGGAGCTCACACAGTCCTCTGTGTGAGGAGGCAAACGGGTGTCCTGTGCGATCCCTGCCTGTCGGTTGTGCTGAGGCAGGGGACAAGCACGTCCCGTTTGGTGCCCGGGACAGCAGCCCCTCACTCGCCTGTCCCAGCTGGGATGCTGGGTGCTGCAGGGGCTTTCCTGGCTTGGCCACGCTCATCCAAGGTAACATGGAGGCTTAGGAGGAATACTTCTTCATTAGGACTGTTAAAGGCCCAATTAATTAACTGAATTCCGCTGAAGCTAGAATGCTGAGGTTCTTATTGTGCCTCTTTTAAAACAGAATGCAATCATTAACATGACGTAAACTTTTTTCCCTTTTCAGGTGTGGTTTCAAAATTGCAGAGCACGCCATAAGAAGCACGTTAGTCCTAATCACTCATCTTCGGCTCCCGTCACAGCAGTCCAGCCCTCCAGGCTGTCTCCACCCATGCTAGAAGAAATGGCGTACTCTGCCTACGTACCCCAGGACGGGACCATGCTAACTGCTCTGCACAGCTATATGGATGGTAGGTGTAACGCTTTGCACACTGCTCAAATCACTAGTGACCGTAGCAAGAACAGTTTACCAAGTGCTGATTAAAGATGCTTAATGGATTTCTAATTACTAGAATTCTGTATAGAATATCTGAATGCCATCCTTGCCATCTGCACCTCACTAACAGGGTGCCTCTTCAAGCAGTAAGAGCATAGTTGAAAGTCTGGATGTGAAGACGGCTCTTTTGTGCTTCCTCCAGACCATGAATACTAGTAACAAGAAATCAATCAGTTTTTTGAACGTCCGTGCTGTGTTTTAATGGTATATAATTCTAATGAGAACTGTTTACCACTCCCTCCGGGACCGTAGGTGTGCTCAGCCCAGCATCTCGCTGGAAAGGGAAGGGTCCCCACTACCATATGGTGGGGGATCCTGGGGGTCAGAGGTATGTCTTGTGACCCAGCAAGTCAACAGCATTGGGTGGTATCTGTGATTAGGAGAGACCGTGAAGGCTTGGGGAGAACTAGATTCCATGCCATGTGGCCTGAACACTCCAAATTGGTGGTGGGCTGTGGGTGGAGGAGGACAACTGTTGGGATGGGGAAAGCAGAGCACGCCGTGGTGCCCGGGGCCAGGGAACTGCTGCTACCCAGTGGGATTTACTAGTTTATCATCTTTTTCTACCTCTGATGCTGACCAGCAAATATTTCTGGTTTTGTAGCTCATTCACCTACAGCTCTTGGACTCCAGCCTTTGCTACCCCATCCAATGACACAACTGCCAATAAGTCACACCTAATTCCTTCGTCAGGGATATAAGCTATTAAGGGTGTAATCTTAAGTCACTTATTGTGTATTAAAAATATAATTGGAAAGATGGTAACGTTAACTTTTTATTTAACATCTAAAGCATTTTCAAGATCATTTTTGCTGCCCAGGTATGTAAGTATATTTAGCCTGCAAGACACTTTTATGGATTCTGCATAAATAACTATTACATTGTTTACAAGCCTTATTAAACACCTTTTTGTATTGTCTGGAAGTAGTCCACTCTAGTTATGTGTGTGTTAATTTATTTGTCATCAAAAGAGCACTTTGCCTAAAAGAAAGAAAGGACTGACAATTGTGCAAAATGTTTACAATTCTTTGTGAAATTGTAGTTTATCATTAGTTTGTATCTGTAAGTTATTGCTGAAAGTATTACCTGTATTTGAGTTGTATACAGCCTATATGTTAAAGCTTATTTCTGTGAGTTTACAAAAATAAATTTTGGTTTCAGTTATTTTCAAAATGAACTGAATAAAGTTTCTGCTGTAGCATGCCAAGCAAAAATGTTGCTGTGTTTATGGCTGAACTGTGATTGTCGAGTTCTTAACCTGAATCCTCAATTTTAAGAGAAGGTCCCTGGTGTACTCGGGTGCGCTGCACCAAATTCTTCCAGGAGTTCGTATCTCTTGCTCTTCAGAATCCTGTAATGGGCTCAGATGGGCCCTGAAACACCCCAGATAGGCCCTTCTTTTAAAGTAAGCGTTCACAAGCAGTGCTGCTCCTGAGGGCACGCATCTTTAGGGGGAGAAAAATGGCAGGTGTACAGGATAGATTTGTAAATGTAGTGTAAGTCAGAGGAGCTAAATTCGCATCTGTTACACTTTGAATTTTTACTACTTCAGCTTCTGTTTTCTTCAGTGGTTTTATCTTGTGCTCTTGTTAAGCAGGGTGGTAACCAATGCTTCAAAAATGCCTGCATTTTTAAAGTATAATCTAGTTCAGTGTTTTAACTGACCTGTATCAAACTGCTTATGAACAGAGACTGGAATTCAGTCAAATGCAGAGAAGTGCTTTAAACTGTGCTGAGACTTCACTGCAGAGCGTGATTCAATGGACAAAGGCCGTTGCATGCTATCAGTTTGACTGATTTTTGTCTTCACAGACTAGTTTCCTTCAGGGATTTAAGATGGGCAGATCCCATTGGAAAGATGATGGCTTTTGAGAGCATAACTTGAATAATTCAGAGTTTTTCATTAAAGTTCCATAAATGAAATGTTGGCACCGTTTCAGGTGCTGCTCACAGATGTCTGAGCTAATCTGAGTAGCGAAACTAATCTTTCTGCACTCTCGCAGCAGTTGGTCTAGGCTAATATTGTCCTGATGCATTTTGTTCCATAAAACACTTGAAAGACATGGGGTTGTGGAACTCGCCTGGCTTTACAATTTACTCTTATATATGACTTGTTAGTGAGATGCTCCAGGTGGAATACTGAGTTCAGTAAGGGATTTTCAGTACTGAAGTTGGCTTTCTGTATCTGCAGGATCCAAAACTGCGCACAGAGCAGTAGAGAAACTTGTTCTTGTTCACTTGTTAAGTCTGATATGCAAGTAGGACAACCCTGCTGCTGAAGTTTTACCAGTTAAATGCTAAATAATGCTCATTTAACTCTTAATGTGACTTGGCAATTTAATATACGATTCAGTTGCCTTCTTTTAAAGGTGGGACATTAAGTCCCTTTCATAAAAAGTAATTATTCAATCTAATTTGAATGACTAAGCAGTTCAGCTTTTCTAAAACAAAGTAAATCTAAGCTTATTTACTAAACACCCCCTTCTGTTCAGTTCCAAAGTCAGTGCAAGATTAAAGTAAATGGGGAGCTGCTGCAGCAGCCTGATTTCCGAGTTTAATGGCTTCTTGTCTTCTCTTATTGCTTCTTGCTCTTTAAAAGTGTTCTGTGGCTATTGCTGTGCTGAGGAAATTCATGGGCTGCCTTTGCAGGAAGAGAAAGCAGCGATGGCTGCAGCAGGAACCGGTGGTGTGCGGAGTCTGTGCCTTCCAGCCCTCATGGGTTCAATTTAACATTGAAATGTTGTGTGAAATTAGCGAATGAAATAAGGTGCTGTTAATTTCTCACTTAAAAGTGTCCTGTCTGGAACAGAGAACAGCACAGAGCTCTGCTGGAGGGGTGCGTGGCAGAGAACTGCGTTGGTGATGCTTCCCCTCTGACCCCAGCGTCTTTAGCCTGCAAGGTGGGACGGTGGTGGGTTGAGTGCCGTATCTGCAGAAATCCCAAATGGAACTACTCATGTTGTATAACCATGCTTTGTATCAAGAGATGCTCAAAGGAAGAACTGTCACTAAAGGAGTGAGTACTGTGAGAAGGCTGGCTGTCAGCTTCCCTCCCTTTCACCCTTCCTTTCCTGACCTTTTTAACCAGTGCAGTTTCGGGCTTGCTCACATATTATGGTCTGTTGGAACAAGTAACTGCACTGCAAAATGAAATTTAAAATCTATTCTTTTCAACCTGCTGCAGGAGGGAGAAATCTACATTAAAAAAAATAATCCTCCTAGTGCAAACTTCACAGAATCTGGAAGGATGTCTGTGTGCGACTGGAGCTGGTAGTATCTCAGGTTGTAGAGATACTCTCTTGCTACAGTACTGTCAAGGTCTTTTAAAATATTTCAAACTCTGCAATTAAATGAAGTACTGGAATCTAGATGTTCTGAAATTTCAGCTAGTCACTGGAAATAGAGGTTTATGTTCACGGAAAAAAAAAAAAATATCCGAAAAGTAGTTGGGCATTCTCTAGTCTGCTTTTTGCCCCAAGGCATAATGAGGTATCTTAGACACTGCTGGTGGAGAGGTTTGTCTAAGCTGTCCTTAAATGTCTCCAACAGTAGAAATTGTTACAGACTCCACAGGAAACAGGTGGTTTTCTGAGAAGGAAGAAACCCCACCTCCTACCCCCTAGTCCTCTCCTCCCTACCAAACAAATCCAATCAGTTCTAACAACGCTGTTTGTGACTTGCAGTTACCTTGTCTCCTGCCCACCCTCTCCATAGGTTACTTTAACCCAGATAAGCAGCTCCTATTTTACCACACTGAATTTCACTCCACTTCTGTCTTACTATTCTGTTTTCAAAATAATTTTGAATCCCAGTTCTGAGCTCCCCAGTTCTGCCTCTTTCATGTTGTCAGAAAGTAAAAAACCCAAAACTTCTGTCAGTTTAATTCTGCACGTTACTGCTCTTGCTAGTTAACTTTTGCTCATTCCAGAATTAAAAATTAATCAACTGTACTTGTCATACGTGTCACTAACAGCTTGGCAGCCAAGCTTCTTCAAAAAATGAAAACAATTTATCATTTGTTTAAATGAATAGCAGAAAAAAAAAATCCCTGAATTGATTTAGTTAATTTCTGAAAATCCAGTCGTGTGGAGGAGTCTCCAGCACAGTGACATCTAGAGACAGACAGAGAGTACAAGATCAATAAAAACACAAACTGCCTCTGAGTTGTTAATAAGTTGATTGACACCGAAGTAAATGTTTGCAGGTTCTAACTCTCCTATTTCCTCTTAAAATAAAATAAATACTTTCTGAAAACGTACCAGTCTGCTGTCTCTCTATTTCATGTGGTTTTGGGTAGAAAGGAGGGAACGAGAGACTGGTGGGTGTCCCCTGTGCTGCTGTGTGCTTTCAGCTGGCTTCGATACACCATAGTGGAATGCAGTCCTGCCTCTGACCTTCCCCCATCTTACGCAGCTCTCCTGGTTCCAAGCAGAATAGTTTTCCCTTGGAGCCACAAGAGGATGCATTTTCAGTTACAGGTAGCGCTGTCCCTGTCACTCACCCCATGAAGAAGTGCGGAGTCCAGACGATGGTCTCAGCAAGGGGACATTCATGCTGCCCCGCTGTTCCTGGAGGCAGACAGAACCAGGAATCCTGCGGGAACCCAGCCACGTCTTCAGCATCCACCTACATTCGAAAAAGCAGCTATGTTTGGGATTATGTCACTTAGAGTAACACGGTCTCAGACTCTGGAGGTCTGTATTTGTTATAAGACCACCACGTTAAAATTGCTTACAGATTTTTTCAGCAGGTCTGGTAGCAATAACTATTGTACAATAGCTGGTTTTCTCTCCTGTGGGGAAAAACATTACCCTAGACTGATGTACCGTATAAACTGAAGTTGAAAAGCCTTACTGAGTCACTCTTAGTTCTTCCATACATGCTAAAACAACTCTCCATCAAATGGTTTCTGTGTTCTATTTTCAAGAAATTATGCGTTACGAGTAGTCTCCAAGAGGAAAATAAATCTTACCTGCCTTCATTCTCTGTCCTGGCACCCATCACTATCCCCAGCTGGCCCATCAATGACACTTAGTCCTTCTCCTCTTTAAGGATGGTGATTTTATAGTCCACATTTGATCCTGATTTAGGCGAACTTAAACTCTCAGAATTAAATGGCTTTAAATCCAATCTATGAAATGGATGCTAGAAAAACAAACAAACAACAAAACAACCTGTTAGCAGAGAAGCTTTTCCAGTGTGTAACATCTTCCTCAGGTACAGCAAAACTACCTGTTAGAACTGCATCCTCTTCCTCCTTAACCTTCAACTGCTCCAGCAACCCCTGAGAGAAACAAAGCAAATATTCACAAAGAAGCAGCTGAAATAAGTACATCTCCTCAGCCCTGAAACCCAGCAGTTTCAGCCAACATTTCTATTACAAACCATACCATGTGGTTGATCACAGTGGCAATGGTCTGTAAAAGGTGCATATTTGCAATTTGTTTTGAACCCTCACTTTCTGTTTTCCCGGTGCCAAGGGCAGTGACTTCCACATGCCTGCATTTAGCCCAAGTTATACAGATTGTGTGAAATGCAGTTCTGATATTTGACAGACTCCCCAAGGTGTTTCCATCTTAGGGAGCTGGATAAAAAATAGAAAAGTCAAAATTGAAAATCACTGCATGTGCAAAAAAGTATTTAAAATGTTGAAATACGACGATACTTTTTTCTGTTTTGTTAATTTGATAGTTATGCAAATCTTTCATGATTTAGACCATCTCCTGTTTAGACAGTGTGTCTGTAGGTGGTGAAACCTTGAAGAGAACATAAGTTAAGCTATAAACAAAATACTTTACATGGCGTGTGACAAAGTGACTTTGTTTTCTGGCACAGGACCAACAGAGTCTGACCCTGCTCAGAGGTGCGGAGCTTGCGCTCACTTTCTGGAAGAGAAAGAGGTTCTCTGGAAGGAGATTCTCTGGTGCTTGAGTTGGCTTTTTCAGTATCTTTGTCTAAATTCACTGTAGTCGCTGGTTATGACACACGTGCCCCGAGTTCCTCGCTGCTGGGCTGCCCAGGGTTTGCTCTCACCTGCCGAAACACCAAGGCTGTGGCTGCTCAGGGGATGACCCAGCGCTGGTGGATGTGTCTCCTGGTGACCCGTTCTGCCATCACCCGGGGACATCCACTGCTGCACTGGCATCAAACAGACCCTCTGGGAGGAAGAGTGGAGATGGACATTAGATTTTTCCAAGTAACAGTAAAGCTAAAAGGCCACTAGTTTTGTATTTCATTGCTCTTCTGCAGCGTTCAGCCCTTTTAGTGCTGGAAAAGTATTACAGTAACCTAAAATAGGAGGCAACTATAGAACATACAAATCCCAGCTTTTTCAGAGCTAAAAATGCAAACTTTCCTGGATGAAAATGTTATTTAGTATTGTTGTTTCATAGCTAATGCCTCAGCGTATCTAAGAATAAAATAATTCATCTTTTCCTAAACAGTCAGAATCAAGCGTAAGGTAAAAACCAGGCATGGTTATGTTGACAGACAGAGCAGGTCGGTTCCTGTTGTTCTGTTGTTCCCCCGGCCAGTGTGACCGCCTGTGCCCTCACCTTCCCTCTTCACCTGGACCTGTTCTGTTCTAAGTCTGTACTTGCCAGATTCACAGGGAGATTCAGAAGGTACCCAACATTTTTGCTGGTTGAGAAAATTGTCGGCTCTACCTCCTGAAACTTCGCTTAGCTCTGCTCTGCAGCTTAAGGGCCCTGTTGCAGAAGTCCAGGCCATCAGCCAGCGCGTTCCTGTCATGGGAAATAACGCTCCTCCTCAGCTCAGGCTTAGGAGCTCAGGACATAGATCTTTGTAAGCTGCTGCAATAAGCTCCATATAGTTTCTATGCATTTTACAAATAGGGCATAAGGACAGCATCCAGAAAAGGAGTACATGCTCTTCCTGAAAGAACCACGTTTGTTAAACTGCCTGGGAGTCCAGCCCGGCCACTCAGTTTCTCTGGCACAGCAAGGATGGTAAAGGGCAGGAGGTATCAACTGGAAAATTGCCCTAGAGCCAAAAAAAAAATCCATTCTTTGTCTATCCAAAACATCTTGGATTTGAGGGACAGTCTGTCACTTCCGTGGGTTTGTTTTCTAGTAGTCTAAGTCTATGCAGTGTGCTCTGTGTACCCTGATACACTCCCCTGGCATGACAAATACGACTGATTCTAGAATCAGTGCTAGCTCCTAGCTAACTGACAGCTAATGTGCTGTCATCAACTGAGGTGACACAACAAAAGTCTTCTGAGGTCTCACTTGTCTCACCAGGCTGCTGATGCAAACTGGTACCTTGATCCCTCCCTCCTTGTTAAAAACTGCATAAATCAATTTGATGAGGACAACTACAGACAGTGTATTAATATTAAAGGTACTTTCAGCGTGAAGATCACAGCTTATTTCAGGAGTAGAATCAAGGCTAGGAGAAAAAAACAAACAACCAACCAAAAACCCTCTAAGCTATGTCTGGCACAGCTAGGACTAATCTGAAATTGGTTCACCCTGGCCAGTATTCTGCCCTGCCATTTTGAAAGGTCTGAACTCAGCAAAACATGACATAAAAAATCTGTACAGAGAAACTTTTGAGAGTGAAGTTTGATAAATAGCTCAAAACTGAACAAAACCAACAAGGAAACAATACTACGTCTGTGAGAAAAAAGCCAACAAACCCACAAAAAAAGCCAAACCACCAAAAAAACCCACAACCCAACACAAAATGTAGTTTTAAACCTGAGCTATAAAGATGCACATTTTCCTGATCCCGACCCATGTGTCTTTTGTTTTATATTAATGGAAAGATGTGGAGAGCTTGGGTGAGTGCTGTGTGTGCAATAAAGCAGCTTTGGTTGCTCTGTGAAGGTGCTTTCGGCACTGTCTGCCTGCAGGTGGGGCGTCTGGTAGAACAAGGACAAAGGTTTTGCTCCATTCGGAGATGCTGCCTGCTCCAGCCCAGCTCTACTCCTGAGGGCAGTGCTGCTATGTCAACACACAATGTTCTTACACGGGACAAGTAATAATGCGACTTTTAAGATGACAAAAATCTAGCCAAACACATATTGATACAAGAGGGTGTTACATCCTCAGAGGGACTGTACCAGGTGGTGCTGGAAAACAAGTACGGAACAGGGTAGAATCTACCAGGGAGAAAAACCCAAGGCACAGCTCAGACTAGTTTACTCTTTAGACTAATGCTTTAAAACCATCATAATTTTATATGTGTGTGCTCTTCATTTGTTTTGTGCTTTGAAGCGTACTCCCTTCATGCGTTACCTATAGCTGGGAAGCCCTTAAGCAAAAGATAAACAAAGTAAGCGTTTCCTCCTCTGGGCGGTACAGCTGTCCGAAGTGCAGGGTGAGAGGTGTGAGCCCCACAGGCTGGGTCACAACCACGACCAGCAGCGCGGTGCTCGGCAGCTGGAGTAACCACAGCCAAAGCCACAGCTTTGACTCTCCATCCATCACTTGTCTCCCTCCCAGCACTCATCTTTTCTCATCTGCTCCCTCTGATTTCTTTTCCCCCCTCACAAATGAGCATACAGCAAATCCACAAGAGTCCTGGGAAAAGGCTTCATAACTTCCTTTTCTGCCTGCAAATCGCACATTCCTCTCTCCACACAACTCCCCCCGGATTTCTCCCCACCCCTCTCATAACAAGCTTTTCCCTCTTGGGCGCACACGTGACTCTCTATTGGGACTTTCGGACGTGTCTGCCTTGTGGGGGCTTTCGCATTCTGCTTTTTTCTTTTTTTTCAAAATCCCTCCCACATCCCAGCAGGAGCCAATCCCCCTCCTGAGGATGATCTCGCAGCTGCCAGCGCAAACCGCACCAACATTATTTCCCAAGTTGACCCCACAGGAAAAAGCTGTCTCCTGCTCCAAACCTCCTACAAAGAAAGTTTATTACCAAAATATGGTAAATCTAGACCAAGTAACAGCACACCGGTATATAAAAAAGTTACACATTTTTCTCATTTTAAAATTGAGCTATTGTGTTTTAAAGACAGCTACTCCATTTGAAAAGTCACACCAGGAAACATTCGATTTATCGTTTTTGATGTGAGTTAGCAGGTCGTCTGAGAAAGCTAAGCATAAACATATCATCTAACTAGGATGCAAACTGTAATTTGCTGAGTGCAGACACAACTAACAGCCACCTCTTTTACTAGTTTCATAAATAACCAGCAGAACCACTAGCATTCCTATAACACGAATGCAGGCCCTTAACCAAAACATCATTTTTAAGACCAAAATTCACAGAAACCTTACCTTTCAATACCATAGAATCATAGAATGGTTAGAGTTGGAAAGGACCTTGAAGATCATCGAGTTCCAACCCCCCTGCCCTGGGCAGGGACACCTCCCACCACACCAGGTTGCTCAAAGCCCCATCCAGCCTGGCCTTAAATACTTCCAGGGATGGAATACACATTTTGATCATCGGTGCCTCTGCAGGAATTCATACAGTCTTCTCGGTAGTGGGCTGAAACGCTCTGATGTGCTCCACGGGGGATGTTCAAACCTGCAGCTACAACTTTCTTGCCGTGACATCAGCTCAGGAAGAGCTGCCACCTCAGGACACCAAGAGGCACCAATATTAAACTCACAAAGATAAGGTGGACTTTTTAAACCACCAGTGACCCAGGACCACTACAACTGTTACACTGTGATTTGTTGAACTGCTTCGGACCTTTATCGGTGTTCTCACAAAATAGCCCACTTGTGAGCTTTATCATACTGAGAGGATGACAATATCTAAGCACTTAGTATTTATGTAAAAAACTGGAACTGCACAAACTTTTTTTAAAAAAAGGTAAAATAATAACGAACTACAATAAACTATCCCTTTCAACATTATCATTTGGAGCAAATTAAGCACGCAACCTTCTCCTGAGACTGCTTCCTTTCCAAACTTGGGCTCTTTCAGGCTGCAACATTAAAACACGTCACCAGCAGAGCCCAGCCAAACCAACAGAAACAAGGAGTTGGGACCCGATGAAATGGAAGTTGATTCAAGACAGGAAATTGAGTTGGTCAGATGTGTTGAAAATGATGGCAAACAGAAACTACACTATGAAGCTCTGCATAAAACAACCCCTTCCTTTCCCTCGCCAGGCCATCTGCAGATGTGGGGATTTGCAAAGCTGCACATGCCCCTTCTTGGAAGGAAACGCCCCACCAGCAACGCTCATCTGCAGAGACATCCCCGCTGGCAGACATCAAACACCACCCAGGACAAAAGCAGGACAGTTTTCATCCCATATTTATGCACAGGGTCTGTTCCGTTACACCGGGCCCATTATGTCACTGCTTTCTTCTTCAGCAGGAGCACAGGTTGGAGCACAGCGTTGCCCACTGTGCCCTGTCCTGGCACGGCCTCCTCTCCCTTCCCGGGCAGAGGCACCGGTGCTGGAGGAGCCCTCCCCGGGGACGGGTCACAGCGGTGAGGGGCTGCCCCAAAGGAACCCGCTGGCTGCACACACCAAGGTGACAAGGGCATTACTTCCCAGGCAGGGCTGCAGGGAGACCTGCGGGGCCTGTGGTTCCCCTGGGGCGACCAGAAAGAGCAAACTGCCCCAGGGAAGCGGGAGCCCTGGAGTGGGCTCAGGCTGCCAGCACACCAGAGGAGACTCAGGAGAGGTTATGGACTCATCTGGATGTGGATTAAACCTTCCATGGCATCCAGCCAGTGCTAGATTTAAATGTAATAGGAACGGCAAGAAAACCATGTGAGATATAAAACACATCAGTCTGAAAAACATTTAAAAGGAGGCAAGAAAGCAATTTTGTAAGTAAGCCTGAAATTTTCTGAAGGAGGCCAGTATAACTAATAGCTGCAGTCAGTTCCAACAGACCATGTGTTTTAACAGGAGATAGTGATGCAGTCTAAAAAAAATAATCCAGATTTAATTAAAATAACTATGTATATATGAGACACGTAGTAAAGGTCCTCTATGCTCCAAAAACCCCTTACAATAACTTTTATATTACAAATGCTGTCTTCCAGTGCCTGGCACACTGTTGTAGATTCTGCAGAGCCATAGATCATCACCTGAATTCAAAGAATGATATTGTCCACTAATATAGAGTGACTTACCACTGTTGTTTTTACTGCAACGGTCAGAATCAAGCCTTACAGGGGTGCTTTGCAGAACAAAAAGCATGCAGGCCTCGTTTGCCAAATTTACATCTGATCAGATGTTAAAAAAAAAAAAAAAGCAGCACGCTTTCATGAAGATTTACCATAAAACAGCGGTTTCTCTCAGCAGTCCCAAGCCACTGCTCCCAACCAGGCTCATGCCTCTGCCGCGCTGGGAACCCCCGGCTCCCTCCGAGGGTCCCTTTTACAGCTCACCCTTCGCTCCTCTCTGGGATGAGATTTCCTCCATGTAAACCTCCCAGGCTGAGACTCCCCTCCCTGCAGCCATCTGTCGTGTCACAACTCTGTGCTGTCACCCAGTCCCACGGCACGGGCACAGGCAGAAGCAGGGCCACTGGCACCAGCCTGGGCAGAGGCAGAGACATGGGCCTGGGCAGAGGCGGGCAGCGACACAGGGCAGCGCTGTGCAGGTGCCGCTGCCCACGGCCAACGGGGCAACACTAGCAGTATTTAACCCTCCCCAAGAACTAGTGTCCTGTGGTGTAAGCCCAATACACCAACTGCTTTCCTTTAAATAGTACATGCTGCAACTCCAAATTTAAAGTTTCTGTGTGTCCCATGAGCCTGAGCGCATGGATTCTGTGAAGATTTGCTCTTCAGCCAGCAGATCCCGCCCCCCAGCCGTGCGGTCCCCCCTGCAGCAGTCCCACCGCCACCCTGCCCGAGACGACAGCGATGCCCAGAACTGTCGGTGCCACAGCTTTTTGGGTGAATTCAAAAGGTTCATCTTGAGATCCCATTGCAGCGACCACTGAATGCCAGAAGCATCTTCCAACGAGGCTCCCCGTATCTGAACGACTCTTTAACACATAATCCCTTCCCTACAGACCTCCAGCCCTCCCTTGTCCTGCCCCCACAGAACTGCTCCAGAGCTGCCTCTGCCGAAATGCACTTGTACCTCTGAACAGCTCTGGCACTGGTTTTAGTTGTTTTGGGTTCTTCTCCCCTGGCAGCCGCAGGCAGCCGCAGTCCCCACTTGCCACATGGGCCACCGGACGGGCCAGGGCTCTGGCTGGCTCCTGCCCCAGGCGGGGTTCCAGCACTGCCCAGGGAGGCTGAGTCAGCCCAGGGTGTGCAGGGAGAGCTCTGTCACCTCACACAGACAGGAGAAAAACCATGACTCTTAGGAAGTCTCCTAAAACCAAAAGATTTCTACTGAACTCCAAGATGTGGATTTGGCCCGTTTCAAATACCCCTGGTCAGGTACAAGAAGATCTCAAAACAGGTCGTCACCCCCCCTACGTTTTATTACTATATTTAATTATGATGCTATGATTATGTTTATGATTCCACTTATTATTTGTAATGGCCCACCCTCTACCATCGGGGGGAGATCCTGGCCCGTAGGGGCTCTGTTGGGCCACGGCCGCCTCTCGGCACAGAGACACGCACCCGCTTTGGTATCGAAATCTTTATTAGAACAATCCCCAAGAGATGCAAAACAGTGAAGTAACAACAAAATTAAATATTAAACACTTTAGTTATCAAAGATATTTAAACAATATGTTCCTATTTCTGCATAGCAGAAGCAAACAGCTTTTAGAGCTCAAACGGTCGCGCTCGTGTTAATTTGGTTTTGGCAAGACAATAACATAACCTTAATGATCACATTAACGAAACAAGTACCCTCCCTTCCATTTCTTAAACCTTTAAGAGCCTTTTCTGTGATTTTACAACTCATCATTTGGGACAAGTATGTGTGGACTTTTTGTAGCATAGGGTAACAGACAATTTTAATATTAGTAGCACTAGTGGTACTCAGACATGAAGAAACAGTTATCTTTCTTATTTGATTACAGAGCAGTACAAATTACATATTAACTTGAAAACATTCCCTGTATCAAAAGTTAAAAAATTTAGAATAACGTATAAAACACTTCCAGAATAGCAAATTATTAGTTTTGAAATGAAGAATGAACTTTATGCTTATGAGCATGCAAAGAGCTGCACTACAGTAGCACACAATGTATTTGCCAGCTTTTTTCCCCGTTTATGTGGCAAAAAAACCATTTTCCCTCAGTTACAGAGTACAGCAAGTTCCGTCATTGTAACCGAAAGCAGAACAGGCCGTACGCAGAAGTTCACTGCGCCATAACTTAAAGCTATAAAAAAGAACCCATGACTAAAAATGGAACGGTCTTTCATCGCTTTCCTTTAGCTAATTGCAATGCCACGGCCGCCCCACTTTCCCCCGGACCACGCAGGTGACTCGACATCCCGCAGCAGCCCCAGGGAGCGGCGTGCGCTGCGCCATGCGGGTCCAACACATCCCACACACAACCCATTTTATATCATCTGATTTGAAATAAAAAGAGTGTAGCTTTTCCTATCTAGCCTTTTCTGGTTTATACTCTACACGGTGTGAACAAACTTCGAAACGTAAGCCAAGTACGCTAACAGCCAGTAAGGCACTTTGTCAGGCGGACACGGCTGCCCAGGCGGAGCAACGGCTCAAAGGGAGACATTCTACGTTCCCCAAAACAGTCAGTTCATTCTTCGAAATCACTTCTCTGGCAACCCATTTTTCAGAAGAACGCTTACTGACTGTTCCAGGATCAGATTGACATTGCGCACGCCAAAACCTTTTCTCCTGTTCTACAGCAGAACATGCAACAGAAAAATATTCCATACTTTTCCAGTGTTTAAAAGACTATTCAGTACCCTCGTAACACCCGAGCAACGACTGCTGAACAGCACTTGGGAAGAAAACCAACCCTCAGCGTAAGAAATGATCCCGTCTTTCTTTGTTTTGTTTCTGGGGTCACTCTTTTATTTTTTTTTTCTTTTTCTTTTTTTTAACAAAATTTGAAGGCTTGACATTAAAACTTTGGTCTAAAACATGTAAATGAAAGCCATCCACTAATATGCTGCCAGGAGACACAATGAATCCAAGCAGCACAAACCGAAGGCGACTGCGTGCATGTGACAGCGGGTGCTTCCTACTGTGTCTGGATTTCTACATTCTGCACGTTCAGGATCCTCTAGAGAGTTTTCTGTTGGGAGCAGGGTCTCTCCACAGAGCCCCCCCAGCGTTCAGCTCCAGCATCCCCCCGCTGCCCCCCAGAACAGCCTCCAGCCCAGAGGAAGGGGTGGGCATCTCGCCCCCGACCCCGCAGCAAAGCACACACGACGCCTTTTCCCATGGGAGAGCCTGCCGCCCGCGCAGCCCGACAAAGCAAAGAATGGAATTTTGTATTTTATGCTAAACCAAGCAACAAAGCAAACCTCCAGATCCACAAACGTCGCTGCTCCGGTGTAAATCTGCAGACCCCGGCCCACAGGGTTAGTTAGGAACCATCAGAATAATTCAGCCTTAGAATACTGTAGGTGATTCTTTCCCAAGTAAATGCACTAATTTCTACTTAATTCATTAATAGCAATCTGTTTTTGAAAAGCCAATTTTAATATTAAATCATTATGATTTATTTGTTCGACTTATTGATTACAAAATCTCCATGGTATTGCTTTGCATTTTCACAGTTCTCATAATTGTGTCGTTAAGAAAATGGCTTTTAAATTTTCTTCTCAGAAACGATGATCGCTTACATTCTAAATAATTTCACAAAATAGTGAGTGGAGCAAATTTATACATATATATATATTTACTGTATATAAATAATAATACAATTTAAAACTTTTACTTTTAGAAATTCCTTTAGTAAATGCATAGGTTTGTTACAAAAGTCTTCTAATCAAATAACCGTATACTACTTCTATTATGTTTTATTCCTAGTAAACTCTATGGTTACATTCATATGGTAAAAAAAGCACACTGTATTCAGAAATACACCTTCTCGGTTGAGCTCCCAGTAAGACACTCAAGTCCAGTAGAAATATAGATAACTCCATGCAGTTTCTTTAGCTGCAAATAATCACACAGTAGTATTAAATAGAAAGAAAGAAAAAGAAAAAAAGAAAAGCTTCAGCACAGGGACTGTACTCGGACGAGCAGCTTCTTTGATCGCAGGACGGTGACACAAACCCCAAAAAGTTAGCAAGGCGACGCTCGGAAGAGCTGAGAATAAGGAGGGGCTGTGTGCTCAACCATGCCCGTAAAGAGAAGAGAAGGGTGACAATGATGAAAGCTTCACCAGACAAGAGTCGCAATTTTTGTGGAGGTGGGTTTCTCAGCCTTCTCTCAAAGTCGGGTTTCCTCTGGGCTATCTCCAGAGGGGTGGTACACCAAATTTATTTTACATCATTATTTGAGTCCTAAACTGCACCACTCCTTTCAGCCTCAGGGGAAGGGGCTGCAGGGCCAGCTGGGTCCCAGTGTCCTGTCACCTGCACCTCAGCTCCCAGGGCTTCAAGAGCCCAATGTGCCCATGAAGGCAAGCACGAGGGTGTAACCCCCCGAGCACCAAGGCGACCTGTGGCCTCTGCAGTGCAGTCACCCCAAATGGGAACCCTAAGTTAGAGAGCAAAATCACTACAGGATGTGGATCGTCAGTAAATTTTCCTCTGAAACTTGATTTAAAATCACCCAGAAAAGAATCTGCTTTTCTCTTTGTGACACCAAGGGACTCCTGGGGCTACAAGAGTATTTCCACGCACTGAGCTCCCGCAGCAGGTCTGGCAGAGGGATGGCACGTGCCACCCCTGGGAAGCAGACAGCCACGGAATAGCTCCCTCAGCGTGGTGGAACCCATGAACACATCAGGACTACAGCCGGGTCCCTGGGCATCCACCAGACTAATAAATTAAAACCTTTTTCGCTCAGCTCATAGCAGTACCAGAGGTGAGAAGTGCTCTGGTGTAAGAGTTTCTCCAGAAGAGCTGCTCCTAACCCTGGTGACAGCGCTGCTAATAGGAGGGTTGCCAAACCCAACAGAAGGTCAATACGGTTTCTATCAACAGATTTTGTACTAAGACCAGGCAAACTCAATAATCAAAAAGCAAACTAAATCTTTAGGAGCATCTTTCAGTAGCTCAATCCTGTACCATGAGAAGACTTGAGTTCAGTGTCTTAACACTGTGTGAGCCACTGGGAGCCTGGAGACCCACAGAAAGAGCAGAGCTGGCCCTCAGACCTACGTGGCCAGTGCCGTGGCTTGCCAAGAAGCCCTTCCGAACTCAGAGAGGCATTCCTTGTGCACGTGCACGGCCGAGACTTTCTTCCAAGAAAAAAAGACTGCATTTGGTTTTCCTTTCAATGAAGCTCCACTTCCTCGTAATGCAGAACACAATCAGACTCGTTAGAGACAGGGGAATATTAACACAAGTGCATCTCGCTTAGACATCAGCTAAAAACAATACATTCACCATCTTGTACCAGATGAAACCTCATTTGTGTGAACCACAAATCACTTCAAGTGCAGTGGGACCTTCTCTCAGTTACATCATCTTTTAAGCACAACTCACAGAAAACGTCACTTTGAGCAGCATTCACTGTTGTCTTCTCCAGCCGCCGCCTCTGGGACCTGCAGGTACCACCATCTTGTACAAGACGCAGTTGTGGATGTGATTAAAATATCACTACATTTTTCAGTGTAGGGAATCATTAATGCAAGTATAATCACAGTATAAATAGCTGTGAACCAGCTTGTACAAAAAAATACAATCATAGCACCATATTTACAAATTTAGTACCATCTCCTGGTTAACTAGAGAGTCTCAAACTATCTTTTTTATGGCTAATTAGGTTATACGTTAGTGCTTTCAAAAAATCGCCTGAATTTCTTTTACAAATATACACTTATAAAAAGAAACATTATCAAAACTGCTGTCCTCTAAGGCAGCAACTTGCATTACAAAAGTTATTAAAACATCATTATAGGCTTAAAAAAGCTTCAAATTTACATTTTCCTTTTCATAGGCACTCTATAAACTAAAACGTGGCCTTGTTTTCACAGCTGTTAGTTTAAGCAGTTAAACTAGTTAAATGTTGCCAGTGTTGCTCATTGTTTTAGATATAAGCAAAATGAAAAAAGAATCACCCATTAACCAGAAGCATCATTTACAGTTTTTTACTTTTGCCTACTTTATACACATTTTGCTTAAAAGTGACACTGTTTTGACGTCGAGGTTTAGAGTGTTATCCCACTGCCTTCTTGGGGCTCAGCTCCTTCTTCCCCAGGATTCGGTGAAGGCTAGCTGACATGAAGTAGGGCTTTGCTGTAGATCCATCATTTCTTTCCAGGTCTTCACCTGAATTTACACAGCAAAAGCAGCCAAAAGAGCAAACAGCAGCACAGACACGCAGAGAATTGAAGAAAGGAGAGAGAAAGACCCAACATTAAAATACACATCTCAATCAAGGCAATTCAGCTGCATTGTTAAGTTGATGAAGGACATTATAAAATGCCGATTTCCTCAAACCAGAAGGGGTTTTACACAAAGCAGACACAAACATCTAGCCATATGCCCTTTTCGTTCTCCCATTCTTTGGTTTGGCAATACAGGTGGGACTCTTCAGAACTGTTCATACCTCTATCAAAACCTGAAATTTTGAATACTTCTTGCTAGAAAACGTGTCCCAAAGAGAGCTGTGGATTTAAGCACTTTTTAAAACTGGACTGCTTTTCGTTACCTAAGACAAAGATCTTCTGAACACTTGGTGCCACAAGCGCACCATATTCTATATGATCTCCTGCTGCCTGTTACTGAAAGGAAGCACCAGAAGAAAAACAGTGTGAATGTGAAGTAACAAAGAAGACATCTCACTTTTTCCTACAGAAAGTCATGACTAAATCACGGGTCTGGGTTCAGCCAGCGTTTGCACCCTGCAGCAGTCACACACCTGTGAACAATTTCACACTGACGGGGAAGCTGGGGGCTGCAGGGAAGCGTGGTCATTGCAGCCCCAACCCTGCCGAGGCCGAGCTGCTCTGCAAAGCCAAAACGAGAGTGCTCGACGTAAGGAATGGCCAAAGAGGCAGCAGGAAGCAATTCTTCCCGCATCTCCAGGGTAGTATTTGCCACGTGGCTTTGGAATAAATTAAAAAGAACATTTGTTAATTTTTGAGTGCACCAGCTTCCTAACTGTTATGAGTTTGATCAATTTCCATTTCATTCTAAATAACAGTACTTATTTATTTATGCTTTAGCTTATTTCTTGGAATGATTTTAGTGCTATGCTTGCCTCTGATCATGTTTGCTTAGAACCAAAGTTCATAATGTGAGATACCTAAGACATAGCTCTCCTCTAGACATCCATTTTCGGTTTTCTGACCAATTTTGTCCTGTGATTCTTTGTCAAAACAGTATTTCAAGAATCACTGCTAACCTTAGTTCCTAGGGAAGCAGGGTTAAAAACGTGAGTGTTTAAAGGAAAGAAAGAATTTATGCTATTGTAGGAGGAGTAGAATCAGTACTGCTGTGTTTATCTCGCCCTGGTGACCCACTGTGCACGACAGACCGAGCCTGTGACTATTTCAGTATTCCCTTACTATTATCAAATAATTCAGCAGCTGCTACAACAGTCCCTGCCACGTAACTTCTACTTGGACCTACCAGATACAGAAATTGTATCTTTATTTCTTTAATTCTGTGAATCAAACAACAGAATGTATTTTGTAATAAGTACATCATCTTCTTATAATCATGCCCTAATTTGAGACCAACAGACTTCTGCTGTGGTTCCAGTATTCTCTGACTGGGGCACAGTGAAGAGCAGCCTCTTCAAAAGTGCCCATGATGTTCTGCCACTGAGGGGTCCAAGGGACAGATAGTTTTTTAAATGGTGTTTTACACAAATTTGAAGGTAATTCACTATAACGCTTCGTTCCGGGCTACTGAGCTGAAAACAAAGAATAACTTTGTTGTTAACAAGAGGCTTGAGCGGACCACTGCTGTACAGGGCTCACAGAGCACCCAGAAGCAAACTGAATCTGAAAAACAACAGCCAGATACCCTTGAGAGCCCATAAAGCTGCCTTCCATTACCTAAACTAATTAAATTTGAATACTAAAACACTTCTGCACTGAAGAATGTATCAAGGAGCCAGTCTAAAAAGCAGAAGCAGATTGTTTTTCAGTCTGCTAGCTTGTCACCAGAATTCTGTAAGGAACAGATAGGGGGGCTTTCTACTCCTCTTCTTGTGACTTGAAGATATTAGTGAAAAAAACCATAGTACTTACAAAAGCAGAGGAAAAGCGTGTCAACACACATTGCATAGACGCTGAAGAACCCATGTGCAACTAGGTAGGAGCCAATAATGACCGTCTACAAAACAAACCAAACACCACCACAATAAACCCCCGGGTTTACTTTGGCACCAATACAACAGCCTTAACACAAGTCAGGAGCCTAATCTGCTAGGCACGTTTGGGAGGATTGAATGGCAGCTCGGTCGCTCTACCAAAGGTTACTGCTGCCGTGGAAGGGCACCAGAGGTTCGGGACACAGTACCCTAACATGCAGCAGCCACTATTTTTACAGCTGCCTGACTGGAGCCACGTCAGCTCCCAGAGACAATACACGCCAAGCATATTCTAAACTCCTTCAACGTTACTCTAAAGAACTACTCATCTGGAGTTTAGGGGGGCTACAAAAAGAGAAGGAGATGCATCACAAGTCCCTTCCATTAGAAGCCACATTGTCACTGGTGCCTCGCCACCCGCCCTTGCCGTGATTCTGAGCAAAGCAGACGTGACACCTCCTTCTTCTGCAGGTGCAGTGCTACTGCAGTGCCCCTTGTGCCTGCAGGACGCAGAGGACAACAGTTCTCCTGGCAGGGGACAGCATGCAACAGGAGGGTGACCAGACCATGCCCTGAGCAGTCTGAGCTCCTCAACCTGCCCTCTTCACTCAGGAGATGCAGCGTTTGCCTTACCAACAGTGGTACCCAGTAGTAATTCAAGGCTGGGGCTTCCTGGGCAAAGATGGGTATCCTCTGGGTGAAGAAGAAGAACGCGAGGACACCTGCAAGAAGCACGGGAGATCAGCAATTCCTGCACCAACTCCGGTTTCCCAACAGAATGGATGAGACAAAACAAACAGCCAACAGACCCGAGGCTGGTTTGAATAAGAATACTTAATAATACTTAATTCCTCAGTACTAATTATCTGCTAGATCTGTTCTCTGAAAAAAATAGATATGTAAATGAATTAATCACCATAAAGAGATTCATGGGCCCATAAAGACTTTCATGAATTGGTTTCTTTCATCATTCTACTAGATTTAATAGCAAAATTAATAAATAATGATAAACAAGACAATCACATGGGATAGCAAAGACCAAAGATGGATCTTTTCTGAAATAAAAAAAAGAGTGAAAAAAATTCTGCTGCTTTAAGTTTTACAGCTTGGAGAAATATTTAACTATTTTAGAATAAAAGGAGAAATAGCAGTGCTAGTGATAAGCACAGTAGTTCAGAACAAATCAACGTGCCTGCAACAGAAATTACCCAAAGAATTTACTCTTAAAGAGGACCAAGACATTAATTAACTTCAGTATTTCACGGCTGACATTTCAGGGAATCTTTCAAAGGAAATTTGCTACTCCAGTTTGAAAGTGATTCTGCAGTAATGACAGAATGGTTTAGATCTGTTCTTGGTACTAATGTTCAATTTTTGATCAAAATATACAGAATACAAAACACAGTTATTTGTAAAATAACATTTGAAACTGCTGTTTTAGAAAAGCCAAAGGGGCCACTGCCAGCTTGAATTTCTGAAAGTGCTTCATTAAAGAAAAAATAAAATCACTTTTCTGTCACAGAAAAACATGAATAATATATTTTGATATTTACTGATAACTAAGAAAATCCAATACTAAGATTAGAAACATTTTATTTCTTTTACTATAGCTTATAGTTATAGTGGGTCCGCAGCCAGCAGTGCTCAGGCAGACCTGTACCCCCTCGTGCTGCATGCTCGCTGTCTGCCACGGCTCCACCTCATCTGCAGTTGGTTCAGCGCTGACAGAAGGGGAACCGACTGTGGCTGCCCTACTGGACCTGGGCTGGCTCAGCTCTGACACTTGGGCTACAGGAGCCCTTGCGCCAGCAGCACGTGCAAGAGCAGTAAAAGCAATTACAGAAGAGGTGCCATTGACAACGCACCAGGGCTGAAGGGGGGGGGGAAATAAAAAACTATATATTTTAATTCAATCTTTTAATTCAATCTTGCACATCTTAGAAGCACAGGAACAGGTTCCCAAATAGTCAGACCGAGGTGAACATCCAGCCCTTAACTAAACATCTGTGACTATGGCAGGCACACTTGTAGGTACAGGAAAACAGAACGTACCCTTTGGAAAAAAAAAAAGAAAAATAAAACGATCTATCGCTTACCTACACCGCCAGCAACCAGAATTTTCCCCAGGAATAAAAGGAAGTCTGTAACTTTGTCCAGAACTGCAACTCTGTTCAGCAAAAGAGAAGTGATACACAACCATCAGAAAACAGACATTTGTATTCTCTCTCCTTAAATCTGTGGCTAATTGACAGGAGGTGACAGCAAGCTGCCTCCTGCTGGCACCGTGGGCTGCCCAGGTGAGGACGCAGCACAGAGATGGGCTTTGCTGCAGCCTGATCCCACGGGGCAAAGCGCCCCTCTGGAGTCAGACCCTGAGCAGCAACTCTGCTACAGCGCTGGAAGACTGCCTGTTGCCTTTGGTTAAAAAACAGAGCAAAATGAACCATCTAAATATTTTTATTTCATCCTTTCTACCAGGGTCCCGGATGAGCCAGCCCAGAAGAGGCAAAGTACAGACCAAGCCAAAAAGCAGTGTTTGTGTAGATTGCCCCAGGTATTCTTTTCACTTGCTCCCCTCTGGCCACATCTCATGACCCTGTAATGTGCCAAAGCTACTGTTTTAACCATGATGGTACGACTCTGAAGGCAGGAGGCCTCAGAGCAGGGAGACACCACAGGCGAATGAAGGTAGGCAGAAAAATTGACAATAATCTGCAGCCCTCATCGAAAGCATCGATGGGGAGCTTCTGATCGAAATCCTGTCAGGCTGTCTTAGCAGAAACTGCAGGTAAATAATGAGATGGAAAATGAGCTTTGTATCATCAGCCTCTTGACAACACTGAAGCCTCTTGACAGCACTATGGATACGGTAACAGACAGCACTGACTACAGTGCAAGATAAACATGAAGAAATATTAAAGAAAACAAATCGTCATTAACCTGCCAGAATTCAGAATTGGCAAAAGACACAAGACAAAACAATGTCTATTTGAAACAATAAAATTACGTGCCAGGCTTTTAGCTATTGCTCTTACTGATTACAAGCCAAAGCACAAAGGACTGTGACGTTCTGAAAGCAAACAAGCGGCTTCGCCCTCCCGTTGCACAGGGAGAATTCCCCAGCTCCAACCCTCCCCTCTTCTGCCTTAAGCCTCCCTTCCTTTTTCCTGCCTCTCTGTCCCCCCTCTCCTCCCAGTCCTTCACTTCACAATCTAAACCACCTAACCAGTTTTACCATGTCTCCTGCTTGGTAATTAGCACCTGCTACGACAGCAGCACAGCCCGCTCCTGAGCTGTGCTCCTTGACTGATCTGGCAGCAGAACGATGAGCCGGGAGAGATGACGAAAAACACTGATGGGGATGGGGAGCTGGGCAGGAGTCTCGGTAGTGGGGAGAAGGGCCAGGGGAGCTTCCAGCACCAGGGGAGATCTCATTATGTTAAAGATACTGGTTTGAAAGCAAAGTACTCCTTATTTATGCTCTCTGACACCTCATAAGCTTTCTGGGTGAATGTGAAGACTTAAGCATTTCTGCTCTCCTTCTCAGACAGGGAGTGGACCAAAGCTCAGGAAACACACGAAGAGCAGGCGATAAGCACCTGCTCCTGTGTGTCCACAGATCTTCTCTCAGAGCCTCCACTGGCTCCTTGGGCACTGTAACAGTCTACTGGGCATTCATGGATTTAAAAGAACAGTCACAACAAAACCATCAGGTTATATCAACATCACCCAGGTTACTGTGCTGGACAGCCTGCTGTCACACACGGAGCATCTCATGTGAGGGACACATCTGAGGACAGAAGTAGCTTACAGTAATATTTGGACAAGAAGTGTGTCTTCAGAGTGCCATAGCAGGAAATCCTGACATTTCAGGACTGGGAGATGGCGCCTTACCTCACCACATTCCTCATGAGCAGAAAGAATGCTTCTTTCGCCGATGTGCAGAAGTTTTTACCATATATGGCAATCTGCAAAATAATATTAGCTGTTGAGTATTTTAAATCATTAGGATACCTCTTTGTATGCTGGAGCCTTACTGTGTGTAATGTAAAATGTGAGACCCTGGCCCAGGTTGCCCAGAGAAGCTGTGGCTGCCCCATCCCTGGAGGGGTTCAAGGTCAGGCTGGATGGGGCTTGGAGCAACCTGGTGTGGTGGGAGGTGTCCCTGCCCAGGGCAGGGGGGTTGGAACTGGGTGATCTTTGAGGTCCCTTCCAACTCTGACCATTCTGTGATTCTATGATTCTTCCAGCGCTGCGGTACAATGCCACCATTGTAGATCTATATCTATATAGAGAGTATAGGGATAGATATACTAGACCTGCTTTTAGTGCAGTCAGTTTACCAGCTGTAAACAAGACAGTCAAAAAGAATACTGCCTCTTCAGGATGGCATCCACTGGAACATCAACTGCATGAACATGGGTTATAATGAACTCATTACAACCTCCTCCTTCGAGACAACAAGTTTGTGACTGTACCATTCAGTCCCTGTCTTCAGTCAGAACATCATTGGCTGTAATCTGGACATGCTTCTTTTGCTGAAAATCTGGAATTTCTCTCCCGGATGTTCCTGCTAGTAGAATTTGTGCTTTGAACTTCCAGGAGGAAATACAGATACTGTGTGCCTCCTGAACTCCTTTTTCAAACACCGCCTCTAAACAGAAGTGTCACCAACATGCAACACAAAACAAACTAATGCTCCTCTTGAAACCAGGATTTCAGTTGTTGCATCAGAAGGGCAGTTAGACAGTTATGCCATCCCTTCCTGCTTTTTGCAGGGCGAGAGGTATGGAGAAGGACAGGCATGAAAAGAGGCTAAGTTTAGAAAGAAATAAAAAAAAATCTTACTTCTCAATGATAAGGCCACATGCATTTCCTGAAAATTCTCATAAATCCCATAATTTATTCAGCAGATTCTATTACTGCTGGCTGTCGACCAACCAGCTAGGGCATTTTAGTGTCCCGGGTATAGGGGAGACCACATGCAGAGACAGCACATACCATGATGTAGGCATTTCTGTTTATAAATTTTAAGAATTTTTCCAAACACCAGAAACAGCATTTGAGGCAGCAGAGTAGAAATCTAGTGAAGGAGTTCTGTGTACCTGGAAAGAGAGTACATCATACACAGAACTCATGAACAGTCTTTAAAACACAGGAAGTTATTCAGAAGAAAATCTTAAATTGTGAGAGAAGCAGAAATATTACTTTTTCTTCTAGGTACGGACTCTCTTTCTCAACCACATTTAGCTGACTGGCTTTGCAGAGGATCACATCCACATCCCATTGGAACTTTGCATTAAGTTCCCAGGGACACAGACTCAATTTGAGTAAATCAGCACAAATTCACTGGCTTCAAATGGAACTGCAACGGCTAAAAATAACATGCAATTAATCTCTCTTCGTTACTGAAAAAACGTCTCGGGAAAGTAAGGAAGCCTTAATAACCTAGAGCAGATGGGTAAATCTCACCTTTCAGTTTGTGATCCAAGTACTCCAGTATTACTCTAATAAGCTGGACAATTGCAAGAATTAAGGCTCCAAACGCCAGCGAACCTGTATGGTAGCTGAAACAAAATAAACCTCTGTTAGGCTGCACATGCAGCTACAGATGTCTGTGCACGTCTGTGTGCATGGGCATCTCTAAATAAAAATATAACTGGAGGAAGTTCCATTAGTGGCAATGGCATATACTAATGGATCTTCATCGTGATCCACCAGAGAGAGGACAGGATGAAGCTGTTGGTGACGGTCTGAGTGCTGTGTGTGTCTCTGTCATGCGTGGCCAGCCGTGTACACATGTGCTCTACGCATGCTTTTGGGTGTGTGTTCCTCCCGGGAACACCTGCGCAGTGTTGTCAAGGGCTGGGCACGGAGCCACGGAGCTGCAGCAGCCTTGCTGCTATGGGGCTAAAGGATTGAGCCTCCCCCAACACCTACATTCTCCTGATTGTATTGTTTTTTGATGGGACAGAGTTAATTTCGCCATGGTGGCCAGTACGGTGCTGTGTCTCGGGCTGTGCCAAAACCAGCGCCGGTGAGACAAGGCTGCTGTAGCTGTTGCCGAGCGGTGCTGGCACAGCACCCAGGCCTTTTCTGCTCCTCACCCCACCAGCGAGGGGCTGGGGAGGCACCGGGAGCTGGGAGGGGACAGGGCTGACTCCCACGGACCAAAGGCACGTCACACACCACGTGGTGTCCTGCTCAGCAGTAACAGCTGGGGTGAAGGAGGAGGAAGAGGAGGACTTTGGGACTGGTGGCATTTGCCTTCCCGAGTCACCGTCAGGTGTGATGGAACCCGGCTGTCCGGGGGATGGCGAACACCCACCTGCCACGGGGAGCAGGAACATCCCTTGCTGTGCTTTGCTGGCGCACACGGCTTGGCTTTACCCACGAACCTGCCTTCATCCCAGCCCCTGCGTTTCACAGTCACCCTCCTGATGCTCTCCCCACCCCACGGCGGGGAGTGAGCGGCGGGGTGAGCCTTGGCTGCCGCAGGGGGATCAGCCACAGCGCTCATCACCATCGTTCCATACTCTGAGTCTGGCTTCCCCAGGTGTAAAAAGTGCATTTGCTGGATTCCCAACCATGCTCCCATCCAGCTCCACGGCCTTACCGTATTGCTCGTCCGAAGGAAGAGAAGAGCGGCCACAGTGGAATATCGGCTGGTTTCCGAGAAGCCCAGTAATAGGAGGCAAAGGCACCGGCGAGGGTACACTGACCCAGCGCAATGGCAAAGTTCACCAGCCAGAGAAAGACAAAGGCGTTGGCTAACTGGAAGATGAAGATGTACTTATGGTACAGGCTTTCTCCTCCATAAAAAGCAAAAGTACACTGAGCACCTGGACACAATTTAGTCACATTGGTTTTGTTAAAAGTCTGTAGAGAAAGAAAAGCAGATAACACAAGTGAATTCTGTGTACACCGTCCCTGAAGTTGTGCAGCTTGACACCAATAACACAACCCCGCTTGACGTCTCAGTAGCTCACCCCACGTTGCACTCCAGTATCATGTCACCTGTTCACCTAACCAAAGCTTCACACTAATGTCTTCTGCAGGTGCCCAACTTTAAACGATTCAGTTGGAACACAGAGTTGCTCACCTCATGCCTGAAACCTTCATAAATGGAACCTGAATTTCAGAAGTCTACTTTTAAGATACAAAAATGCCTCAGTTTCATGAAATACAATCTGATCACATAAAAGAAAAATAATAAAGAATTTCCTTGAAAACCAGAGCCAAATGTGCAGTTTGGATAAAGCGCCACCATCGAACTGAAATACTGAGCTATGCCGTTTTACAGCAGCCACCAGTTCCCTAACGTATCTCCATAATAACAGGAATACTCTTTACACTGAATTACTTTTCTCTGTTTCTATTGCTCATCTCATGTATTTGCTCAATTTGAAATGAAATAAAACCAGTTGCTTTCCAATCCCTTTCTTTTTTAGTGTTCAGACATCAGAAGGGTGGGGAACTGTTTGGAATATGCATCAATGCAGCAGTACACTGAAATTCAAACACCTGAAAACAACCCTGATATAACACGGGATAAGCATTTCTAGCTTTAAAAAAAATCATTAAATTTAACTCCACAGTCAAGTCAGAACATTTGACTGAAGACAAAACAAAAGACAAATATTCTTGGGGCTTCCTAAAGTCATCGCTGTTCCAAAAGAACCCCACTGTTTAGGTAAACCTCTGCTTCAACGCAGGCTGGCCCTTGGGCAAGCGTGAGGCACAGCTTTCAGTCTTCCGTTGCATTTAGAGGACCATGATGCAGACTCCTCATGAATTCAAGAACACCTTTCCAAATAAGCCTGTATTTCTGTCTTCTTTTCTCATCCTGTAACTTAGAACACTTAATATTCACCTGCCTCACAAGACATTTTAGGAGAAAGATTAGTTTATGTCTGTAAAGTGTTTTGGACAAAGAAGTCCTATCTGAATTCTCTCTACTATTGTCGGATTTAACATAACGAATCAGTCCTTGAAATATGCACATCTTCTACTAGCATTTAATAGTGATTAAGAAATGAAATGAATACAGCTGTCACCATAGGTAAATATGGTTCCACTTACCTCTGGGTCACAAGTCAGGTTTGCATACTTGCACAGTGTTTGGTTAGCCATTACTTTATACACGGGTTCTCCTGATGTAGCCAGAAAACTGGATGGAACATTTTAAGGAGGAATCACAGAACCCCAGGCTTTGAGCAACAAAAGATTCTGCAGCGAGTAACCATCAGATCTAAAGAACTTCTGCAGGTAAGGGGAAAACTGCTTCTGCCATGCAGAGGTGTGCCTGAAGTGCTGACAGACAAGATCCAACACTCTCCTCGCTTAGAGAACTGAGGCCAACTGCCCCTCAGAGCTGTAACAGCCCCCGATCAGAACACGCAAAGGGAATAACCTTGGGAGTGGCCTCAGTCTCTCTTGCACATCCACCTCACTGTGCGGCAGGTCTTTGACTGATCCTGTTTTGGCGCAAGTGACGCAGAGCATGAAGATAAATGAACATTGTCCTAAACAGCAACCACTTGCTGCATGCGAAAGAACAATCTCTTTTCAAAAAGCAGTTTTCCCCTTCTTGATCCCTTGCCAAACCCCTGCAGCTCCAGGAACAGAGCGGTGGCTGTTACCCCACTTAGAGAGGACTCAGGGCACCACACGTTCTCTCACACCTTCCCTGTGCTTTATGAGCTGAACACACCTGGAGCCCACCCACCCCAGCAACCCGAGAGACCACTCACACCAGCCCCATGAGCATGGGGCACATTGAAGGCCACACTCACTCTTTGCTGAGGGACCTTTTCGTCCCTCAAAGCCAACCTTATCTAGTACTCAAGGCACACATGTGCAGTAAGGAGGAGTGCCTCAGGACAGCACACGTGCCGAGTGACCCAACAGCCTTCTTGATGCTGCTTTGGTTAAGGTGACACAGCAGAGAATGATCCGTTCCTGCAGATACAAGGCTGTTCCCCCAGAGCGACGCACAGACGGAAGGATACACAGCTGTCACGGCCCAGTAGGAGATACAAATGGCAATGAGTACGAAGGTGACGATCGGGTAGAACAGCGTAGACATTATATAGCCAATAGCCCTATGAAAGAAACAGAAAATACGAGTAAGCTACAGCAATTTTAGAAACAAGCTTTTTACCAGTCCTCTGTGCCTTGACCTACTTGTTGGCAGCGGTAGCACGATCTCATGCTGGGATCTCACAATACTGCAGGTTCTCTCCTCGAAGTCTTCATGCCTTCCCTTTGCCATTCTGCCACTTCTATTGGCAGCACCATGGTCGACTTTACCCATTTGCCATGTTCAAGCCTGTCTTCTACCTTCTCCTTCTCATTACTGCTTCACAGATCAAGCTCTTTCCAGGTTACAAAGATATTTCAATCATATCTTGCTGACTGCTGCAGACATCACCCCTTATTTTCTCATCCCATTCTGCTCAGCTTCTAAGCTCTTCCTTCAGCTCCTGCTCTCCTGAAATCACTTCTTGCCAACTTGTATTTGAGGACTGTTCCCAGCCCCTTTTCTGCTCTAGGTACTAACTATTCCGGGGCAGAGACACTCCATTCAGCTTTTCTTTGTAAAGCCAGGACATGCTAACTCCTTCCTGTGACATGACTTTCCTGGCAGGTGCCATAAATGCGTGGTGCTCACCTTTGCTGCTGGCAGGCAGAAGGAATATCGGCCTTTCCCTGCTGAGAGCTTACAGCTCCTTCTAACAGCTTAGAGCTCCTTCTAACACCGAGGCTGATGTTCTACCAATACTTCCCATGGCTGGAATGCAATCAGTGAGCAGGAGCTTGAGCGTGCCGGGACTGCTCCACAGGATGCTGAGCTGGTCCAGCCCCTCCGGGAAACCGGCTGCAGCACTGGTGGGTGCAAACACCTCCGGCCAGGAACCCCTCATCCCTCGGGGTGCAATCAGAGAGCATGCGTTCTGTTCACTGAAGCTTACGGGTTCTCTTTACACTCCTCTCATCTGCTTCTTCCCGTTATGCTACATTTTCTTTCCAGCAACCATGTAAGCTTAACAGAGGCCTTTTCGTCTCTCATTATTTCTTACAGTATTTCCCCTACGACTTGTTGCTCTTCTGCTGCTATTTGTTGTATAAGAGGCAGCTTCCAGAATGTAGAAGAGACAAATTTACTCAGTTCCTGCTGCTAAACTAGCAGATGCTGGAGGAATACAAGGGAACTGTCCTGCACAACCGAGAGGAGAGCAACACCTCAATCCCTGTCCCAGCAGAAGCCCACTGAGAGCCGCAGCAGAGGACACGGCCTCACGCTGCCCGAGCAGTGACAGGCCAGCGGTGCTCAGCAGGCAGGGCTAGGCATTAGGAGCCAGAGACCTGGGAACCATGCTCCCACAAACTGAGCAACGAATGCTAATTATTCCTAACTGCAGATTTCAAGGCAATTATTAGCATTATAATTGTAATATTTCTGAAAGAGCAGTTAAAAGGTATTGGAAAATGTAATTTGACATCCAGTCGTTAGCAGCTTAGCTTTCATCTGGCTGAATTTGGGGCACGCTCTGTTAGGTTTACAGTAGTGACAGAGTTTCACCTCATGCATTATGCATGAACCTAAAAACCTGACCCTCAAGCGACCTTTCCAGACTGCTGAAAAACTCCAGAAGGTTATTACTTCTCAGTAGGAAGCTTATGAACTTTCTGGAATCCTTCCACCTGTCAGGGCTTTGAACATGAGTGTTGCAGAGTGTTAAAAGTGTTCCTGGATTTTAACGAACAGGAATTAAAGAGTGGAACTTGGTGCTGCCAAGATTAATTGCAATGCTCTAATCGCACAGTAGCCCTACACAGGGAACAGGCAGCCAGCTGAACGCACAACTTCAGTATTTCTTAATTCATTACAAAACTCCCAAATCCTGACTCCCGAGAACCACAACACGGCAGAGAACTCCCTGCAGGCGCGCACCCACGGGGTCAGAACCCGCTCCTGTGCTCTCCCAACACAGCTCTGCTCCCAAGCCTGGCAGACCTCAGCACATTCGCGACAGAATCCAAGAGCCTGCTGTCTTCGGTCCATTTCTCCTTTGTTATATTTGCAATTTTTAAAACAAGAACTAAGCATCAGCACTGTGTAAAACAGGAAACACCGGGAACAAGTCTGTGCAGATTTCAGCAGACAGAACCAAGAGGACTCTAAGCCTTCAGCTCTCACATCCCACTCTTGCTCTGTCACTCGGAGCTGAAGAAAGTCTCTTGGACTGCCCCTCATTGCAATGTCTGGTCGTGGAATGCTCCTTTTCTTTCAGCAGATTTATTCATGTCCACACAGAAGTTTGACTGGAGCCAAAAGAATCCAGTCTTTCCTAAACAAAAGCCACAGCCCAAACACCACCAGTCCTCTACCACCGGTACATCGCTCTGGAGACAAGGCCACAACAGAGCCGAGCTGGCAGCTCCCAGTCCCGGGCTCCTGACATGTTGTCATGTCACCATGCCTGGCCCTTCTGCCCACAGGGACCACGAACCCTGCATGCACTCTTCAGGCAGGAAGCCAAGAGAGAAGAAATGTCTTACTGCCAAAGAGAAAGCTCTTCTAAGCTCATTAGCAACCTCATTAGCAGAGAACTGGTGCTCCTTTCCCTGCCTGTTTGGCTCAACAAATCCAGTGTTGTACTTCAACCCCAACTTTCTGCCCTCGGTAGCGCAGGGTGAAGCTCAAGAAGCGTGTACCCCAGAGATCACTTAATAAAATCCAAGATACATTCAAATCAGCCAAACGTACCTACTACCTTCCTTCAACAGCGCAATAGCAATCCGGATCCGATTCCTCAGGAAGATCAGCATCAGTATGATTACGACCTCAACAATACAGAGCAGTATCACTGGAAGTAAACAAACAAAACCAGTAAATTTGCCAAGAAATGAACCAATAGGCTGCCTCTGTAAATCAGGGGTTTTTCTTTGTATTTTACACTATTGTTCATGAACTCCATAAAATTCTCTGTTAGAGCAGTTCTCCCTTTCTCTCACTGCACTTGCCAATCCTCAACCCCGTTTCACAGCTCTGTGAGTTCCACTACAGGGAAGCTCCGCATGCAGAGTCAGTCAGAATGTACAGGATCCTGGTATTGGCATCTATCATTTTAGAGGAAAGATGAAACATACCATTCTCAGACAAAGATAGTAATTTACATAAATGTGACTGTAGTATTTGGCCTTAGCTATTGTTCACCCTTTAGTAAATTCTGCCTTCCATAAGCAAGCATTCTGTGTGTTTATACCCTACTGCTGCTAATCGGTAGTATTTGGAGACAATAAAATAAATAAAAAGGTGATGAAGAGTCAACTTTCTCAAGAAGAGTGCATTTTTTCTGATATACATTATTTTAACACTTAGGTGTACTTAAATAAATAGGCTTTTTGAGTATTAACCTGGCACAAGCTCCTTTCACCTCATTTGAATTAAGAAAATAGGCTAAGATAGGGCAGTTTTGAACACACTATTTTCACCTTCTAGTTGTGCTGCTGGAATCACTGGTATCTCATCAGGGTGCTCAGAAAGCTGAGCACACCATGTCCCAGAACATTTCCTCCCTTAGTTGTGAGCAGTGTTTGAATCATAACCCATATCTGGTCTAAAGCGTCTGCTTCAGCCTGAGTTCCGCTCCTGTCAGTTCAAAATCTACTTTTGAGCAGAAAGTAGCAAAATTATCTGATTTCATCTAGAGGAGACAGTCTTCACTGCCTGAAGCACACCTCCTCTGTCTCTCAGGCAGATCCCTTAATTCCAGGTGCTTCAGATGGTCAGACAGCATTTAAACCAGCCCAGCAGTTCTGGAAGGCTGCACCCAGCAGGACCGAGATGTTCTGTGGAGGGAGAGTGAAGGGGTGATACCCCACAGCCTTGGCTTTCTGGAGGTTTGCAAAGGGGCACGGGAACTGGCTTCAGGTCCCACAGCTTAGATGTGGTCTCAGAATCCAGACTCAAACAGTCCCAGATGATGCTGAATTGCGATCCCAAGGATTATCAGCACCCCGAGCCATCGCAACCGCAGGTGACAAGTGCCCGTGGCAGTGCTCAGAGCCACCAAGCTTTGTTACGTGCATTTCAGCACCTATTTTTGATACGGTTCCCCATGAAGGAATACATAATCAGGTCTCTTTAGAGTTGGTGTCTTTCCGGTTCAGCTCTGTAAATTAAGGTAGATTGTCCCAAACTTTGTGAGAAAGGAAAACAATGTAAGTTCATGATGAGTTCCAGGCTAGAACTAAGAGGACCTGTGTCAAGGATATTTAACTGCTTTGCTGGGTGACTTTGGGGAAGTACCTCAATTTACTCATCTGAAAGTGACACCGACCTCCAGACAAACATTACGTGGGCTGCTACGAATCAGGCAGGGGAAGGGCTTGGAGAGCTCCCCTCACAAGGAAAAGCACAATAAAGTCCTGATCCTCTCTAGGGACCACATGATAAAAAGCTCTGCCTCAACAGTATGTAGAGGATGCTTCAGCTCAAACATCGAGTTAAATGCAGACACAAAGCAGAGAAAGGAGATGTAAGCGGGAAACTACTGCTCTATGCATTTAGCTCCCAACAGGGAGAGGCAGCAGCTTTGGTCCCGTCCATCATCAGCTCCTGTCTGTGTGCCTTCTAATGCAGCAGCAATAGCAGCACAAGGAATATTTGACAGGTATTTGCTCTCTCTTCCGCTCCTCCTTCCCTGGGGAGGGGATGTGTGTGCCACGGGTTGTCTTGTTGCAGTAGGATTTTGGTTTAAATACCTTTGTAAGAGAAGGCAATGAAGCACTTCAGAAAATAAAGGTGATGAAATCTGTGATGGTTCATTCCACAGTCTTAGATCAGACTCAAAGAAAATTCAGTGACCTGAACGTAAACGGTTCTATAGAGATGTAGGATTATTATATTCTCATTTCTGGTGCCCTCAAAAAGGGAGAATAAACAGATTGTGAGAGAAAAATGCTCCTCCTTTGGCAACTTCATCAGTGCTAACAGTTACTGCTTTCTAATTCCCAATATGAAGACCGAATAGACAGGAAGTGGAAGGCAAATAATGGAAGAGCTTTTCACTCTCGTACTAGTGTGACTGCATTACCTCCCCTTAGAAAATACTAGTCTCCTTGCAAAAAAAGTAGACTTTGCACGATGCGAAGAAAGACAATTCTGCTTACTTCTCTGAGCGACATATGTAGAAGAGGAGACTTAACAGAAACTGTAGCGAGACAGTGACTGATTGTCCTAAATATCCACTAGCAGAAACCAAGTTTAAAGGTTACTTACTAAATGCTAACCACGTTTGCCTCAGTTGCAGGTAAACTCTGAAGTCTGTCTGGAATCCAATATCGTAAACAGTGAGGTCAGACCCAGGTATTCCTTTAAGATGATCGTACTCCCAGTAACAATGCCAGATGCCTTTTAAAAAACAACATACAACGAGTGCTTCTGAAGAGTGCCAAGACAAGGTTTTTTATAAAGGCTTTTACAAGCCAAGAGTTTTGCCCTCAGCATGTCAGGTAAGCAAAAACCAAAAATGCATTACCGTGAGACTAATCGACTGTAACATCAGATATACAGAGAAAAACTATCAGTACAAGGGAATCCAGACTAAGCACACTGGGGGTAGATAATTCAGTTTACTACATCTGGGGCTAAATATCAGCACAGATGGGTTCTTACTAAATTTCACTGCCATTTATGCCCCTGACACTTAATTGTGTATAAAACTAGGCGTTATTTCCCCCAACTGTACCATTTAATTGATGTAATTACTGATTTTCCCTGTCCAAACTAAAGCAATAAGGAAAAATAGCCCCAGAGGCTAGATGATTACACCTACCATAACCTATAATTCCAATCACACCAAAGATGAAAATCCAGAAGAGGACACCAGCCGTGAACCTCAGTAACACAAGGAAGAGCAGACTCACAACCATTGCAATGAACAGCCCACTAGAGAGACAAGAAACAGAAAGACAGGGAAAACAAGTGTGAAAAGCTTCACTTTCTCACATGCCTGTTACTCCAAATGAGGGGTCTCTTCATCTCACAGAAAAGCAACAGTTCTCTGAGGGTGTGCTAAAAAGATTAGAGGAACCCCGTATTTAATTTATAATTCAGCCTCCTCTCACTATCAGACCTTCACTGTCGTTCCCCAGACTCTAGCACATAAATATGTTTGTCCAAAAAACATTTGATGTATGGCATCATCTGTTGAAAAGTCTGAAGAAAATTCTATCCAGCCACTTTAAAAGTAGCAACAATTCCTTGTAAAAATCTCATATCTGAAATGCGGAACCTGGCTTTGGTATTTAGAATTTCAGTTCAAAAAACAGTCAGTTCTCTCCCCAGACTATCTGTTCAGTGATTCACAAGAACCCGCACCATAAACCTGATTTTAAAACAGAGATCTAGAGAGAACTGAGCTCGCTGAGCACCAGTGAGTTTCTTGCCCCGACTGTTGTGAGCACAACGTCAGACTGTAAGAAAGGTGTCCTCCCACCAGTGACTGAACACCTTTAAAAGCCAACAGCTTATGTTTCTGAACTGACTAATTATCCAGATTAAGTTCATTACCTAAATTTTATGTGTTTATTGTTGTGGATTTGCATTCAGGCTTGAACAACATATGTTGTTCATATACATGCATGTTATAGGCTCTCACCTGGCAAAGCCTTCTGCTTCTGTTTAAATTGATCAACACCCTGGTCCACCAAGAATAACACTCATGGGCTAAAAACGCAGGGATACTGAGACAGCTGCATCGGCAGAATAGCTATTTCTTTTGCTACAATGCTGCGCTTTTGCTAATTGGTGATTAGAGGGTATCAACTGCAGAATAAAGTTAACATGGTTCAGTAGTTTTTGTTCATGGTGTTGCTTTGCCCATTGCATTACATTTATGGATTTATATTGGATTTATGAATTACAATGAATTTAACTATATATCACTAGTATGAATTCAGATATTATGTGTTTTATATATATATAATGACACTTCGCAGCTGGACTCGGTTTGAACGCCTCTTAGTTAAGATTTTTCCATTTTGGAATTACCACACAGCTGAGTCCTGCAACAGAAGACAGCACCTCCTGTTTCTCTGCCTGGTGGGACACTAGAAGCTACTGCAGATCACACGACGCTCCCTGCACGTACGCTGTGCTATCCTGACCTCACCTACAGAACCATAAAAACATTATTATCATGTGAGGAAAGGGAATTACCCTGGCTCCCTGAGTTTAAAAGTAGGATTGGAACAAACAAATACAAGATCCATTTCTTAATTACCTGCACTCTCCAAAACGAATTTAGAAAAATGAAAAATATCCATGAAAATCTTACATTAAAATCCAATACCAAGAAATGGCATAGTCTTCAAAAATTTTCACTCCGATTGATCTTGCATCCAGGACACTATTGATGCCACTGAGAAAAGACAAACCAAAGAAAAGGTTGCTTTGGGTAGAACAGCAGAATTTATTTAAACAACAAATAGGCTCAGTGAAAGAATCTGACACATCTCTGCTAGTGAAACGAGTCTATTGCCCTCCTCCAGCCCCAGCTCTGTAACCAAGCCAACACCAACGACAGTTATGCTGAAGGACAAACCTGTGTACAAATGGTTTACGCAGCCCTTGCAAAAGCTTTATAAAAAAAAGCTTTGTGAGCACTGTCACCAGATACCATTGCCTTTTACGTCTCAAGGTGTATTGAGATCTGCAATGTACCAACAGCCAAACAGTTGTGACTTTAGAACTGCTAATAACAGAAGGCGAGAACAGCTCAGTGAAGCAAAAGGTTGACTTTTCAGAACTGTCTTCCTGTTCTGCAAAGTGCTTGCCCATATTAATATTTTCCTAAGGAGAAATGAAGGGTCTTCTTATCAAAGAACAGACAATGTAGCTGTAGATGCCAGAAGAAGGGAACCTGGTAAGATGCAGGTGTTACCAGTGTGCTAAAATGCTGGAAGGTGGTAGCCTTGGATTGGGAGGTAAGAAAAGGCACCCCGTGCTCCAGACTGGCTGAGGACTGGCATCAGCTGGGAAAGTGAGGCTATTGCAGCAGCTCTCTCTCCCCTTGGTTGATGACCAGGCTTGGAGATGCTTGCTGTCATCTGCAAGGGAGGTGCTGTCATGCACCGGAGCCCAGTACATGGCTTTTTCACTTCAGACATGCACTAAAACCAGGAGCTCTCCCAGGAGGTGAGATGCCCCAAATACCAGGGCAGCCCATGCTAATGGAAAGTCCATCATAGGAAGGAGTAGCTGAGGCTATTTCTGGCTTGGCCCGATTCCCGCAGCACAAGGATCTCATTTTGAACCTCTTTTACCTTTCCTTAATACTATTTTTTTGCTAGGAAAACCAACAGGAATGATTTAAAACCTGATAGTTACTCTGAGACTTTCATCCTGAAACTCCTGACTCCTTGCTCATTTCTGCATGCCACAGCGCCGCACGTGCCCAGGCACAGAGGGACCATTTGCCCGCAGGTCCTGCCTGCGTACCACCAGCCATGGGCTTCAACAGATTCTGAGCACTTTTTCAGTTACTCAATTATTTCATAATCTCAGAATCCAACAAACAAGCACCAAATGAGGGTAAAACATACTTTGCAGCTTCCCTGAGATCAGTTACGTTTCTTGTTTTCCCTCTTCCGTCTCTGAAGGTAGTCTGATTTGCCACCGTTAGCACACCGTTCTTCGTGGAGAAGTCTGGGAAGCATCTCTTAAGGACTATTCAAAACATCAAAACAAAACACACATCTTACCTTTCCTGTCAAGCTCCACTTCTATTGCTTGTCTTTTGTAACATATTTAAATCACTTCAGACTGACAGTCCATGGTTTTTGACCTGCTCATCTAATGACATGTTGACTTTGACAAGTCTTTGAAGAGCCATTATATTCAAGATCACGACTTTTACGCTCTGGGACTTTGCATTCAAGCTGAGGCACGGTGGGATCATAGCCTCTCACCTGGAGATTCTAGGTGCTACCAAGTAACAACAGTAGCATCTGCAGCAGTTTAAGGATTTGTAATAAACACAGAACTTATTCTCTGTCAGTGTCTGGGCGGCTTATAAAAACTGCAGCTTCTCAAATATGGCATTTCATGATGGCAATCAAACCCACCCCCAGGGACAGACTCGACGTGACTGGTCACGGACAGTATTAGCTCCCAAAACAACACACAACAGCAGGTGCCAGTTCCTCAAACGGCAGATGAGCTGCAGCACCGGCCGCTATCACCACACCTTCATGGAGAGGAAGCAATGGAAAAAAGACAGAAACTATTGGTTAGACAGTCAGAGGAGGAAACTATGGAGGAGATAAAAGGAGAGCTATTTCCATACTCATTGATGCTGCCCTGCTCTCTGCTGCAAAAGGACCTGGTTTTCATTCCAAAGGGAAGAGCAGGTCAGTCCCCTGACACCACTGTGCTTTAACTCTGTGCTTCCCTTACCAAGTTCCAACAATTACTGATGCCAGGGCTCAATACTCAGTCTAGAATATCTATCCCACCAATTAATCCAAAGAAATAATCAAGTAACACCTATCTTTCCCTCCCTCTGTAGTCTTTGTCCCTTGTTGTGCTCTAGAAGATAATCACTTTTCTTACAAATTCTTAATATTTTTTCTAAAATTTAATCCATACTTCCTTCTTTTTGATAACCTGTCCCTGGTTTACATGATGTCTATTTTAAAGCCTGGAAAAATAAACAGCAATTTCTGATTTGCATGAGCTTCTGGGTGAGCGACAGATAGTCTAGACATTGCACTTCTTCAGTCAAGATCAGCCCTGAGACCTGGGGTTATCTGCTCTGAAACACCTGCTGACCATAGTGACAGAAACAGGTTTTGGCCTCTAAATTCCTCTGCACACCCTGCACAGCCAGCGCTGCAACCGGAATGCCAGCTGGGGTGTAACTGGGCTCGGGCATCACCTGAACGTCAGCACCGGGCCACACCATCCTCCCTGCCTTCCCGGCCTCTCCTTGACACCAGCGGGGCTGCTCACTCCCACATCTCGGGAGGCACAGTTTCAGCTGTAAAGCTTTTGCCATCAGTGATGATCCAAGAGCAAGAGAGGGCTCAGCTTGACCCACTCAGACACTGAATCTCCACAGATGGTGGTTAGAAAAAATAACAATAAATCTTTACACTTTCAAACTGTTTAAAATGGAATGGACATCACTGTCAGGTGACAGACAGCTCCCAGTGACCTTACCACAAAACACTTCTCAGGCTGGAGCTGTGCTTTAAAGTGAACGCTTAACTCGGCTAAGATGTGTGTAAGAAGTAGAACCACTCACAAGGCCTGCTTGGAATGATCATCGAAGGACAATCTTCATCACGTAGAACTTGAGCAACAGACTAAAAAGGGGAAAAACAGGAATGCTGAATACACAGTAGAATAACTGAATGCTTTCTGTTTCTCATCCAGCCTGAGAAAATGCCCCAAACTGGGCTTTGTAGCCTCCTCCCCAAACCTGACTGGTGGAGCTGCAAGACACATTTGTGATGTAAATGAGAATCCAAACTATCATTGGGATCTGGGAAAAGAACATTCTTCTTTCCTTTTCTACTGACAAAAAGAGAATAGACTTGTTCATTAGGATCAGTATGTAAACCAGAAGCACCTGGGCAACCGTTCCGTGCCTCCCCTTCCCTTTTTCCCTTAAGGAAGAGGAAGAATTTAACACAATTAAAATAGCTGAATTGGAAGGTGTTTTAAAGGCGAGAGAAGTAAGACCGTAGAGCTGAGTGTAAAATCAGCTACATGAGTGACAGATCAATTTTCCTAGTTAAATTACTAAGTAGCTACAGACGATTAGGAGCCTTAACCCGTGGTTTGAGCCACCCTGCGGTGCTGCGGAGGAGCACCCCTGTACCAAAGGGCTCTGCCTGCCACAGCACTGCGGCTGTACGGGAACCTGCGGAGATTCTTTTAAGCAAAAAGTACTAATTCAAAGAGTGCAGGGGCTGGTGTGCATACAAGACTTTCCCCCCAGTTAAATCACTGTCAAACCATGTATATGGGACAACTCCTTACATGGCGAAATCAGAATAATTCAAAGCTTTGATGCAGATCAGTAAAATCGTGCATATTACACATTACCTGAAAAAAATAAGTACTGACACATACAGACCTTGCGAGGATTGTTAAAACCAGGTTTGCAGAACTGCTTGAAGTAATTCCACTGATCTGGTTTGTATCTGTAGGAAGCCTGAACGTCAATGTAGGTAGCAAACCTGTCTGGGCACTTCGAGACACAAAGCTGCAAGGAGAGAAAAAAAAATAGTAGACACACCGAGGGCAGAGAAGGATAAGGGAAGTCAGTGCAATTCAAAAGCAAGAAAAAGGCCACCTATAAAAGTGCACTGTTTTATGGAACTGCCTTTAGCAGTGTCCAATGCAGAATTTAGAGAGGGACACATGTTTTCCTCTTGATTCCCTAATAAATACTTAAAAAAGATCTTTGACAAATACACTTTCACAGTCTCTCCTCTTATCTGGCATAACAAGACACTCTGCAACTTCTTGGGTTCAAAGCATTCTGGTAGATGTGCAGAGCTTTCCGTCCGTTGAAAAAATGTATTTTTTTGAACACCAGGAGAAAAATCTGCCAGGTCCTTCTCTACTTCCAGCAGCAGCAGTGTACACAAGCGAGGTGGTGCAGCAGCTACCATCGCAGGGAACACACACCTTCCTTCTATTACATTTATAAGGACAACTTCATTTAAAAAAGTCTCATCCAGCTAAAATTGTCCCACCTTTCTACAGAATCTCTCCAGGCAAACACATCTCCACAGAGATGCTTAAGTCAGGTGTAAATCACCCCAAGGTGACTGCTGATGAATCTCCCCCCGTTACAGTGCAAGAGGGGTGCGCGTCCCAGGAACAAAACTCACACGCTCAAGGCACAGCCACTCTAAGCCCAATTTGTGCGAGACATCACGGGAGGACTGGGGTCTGGTGAATGCACCCGCTCAGGTGTTATCTGCCCCCAGAGCACAGTGATGGCTTTGCTGGTCACTGGAATCATTCAAGTTCTGACTCCTCAGTGTTCCTAAACACTGTGAGGTGATTTGAAGACTATCTTTTCAGCCAGTTCTCTGTTTCCAAAGCTGCTCTCCAAGCATCCGAGCAACATCACGCATAAAACCATATTTTACCTCAAAGGCATCCTGTCATATATGATTCAATTAAAGGAATTTGGAGAAAAGATCTTGTGCTAACCCTTAGGTTAGGACAGAAGCTTCTAGAGGGTCTTTCTAGATGAGTACTCCAGTGCTGTGCACTACCCACAGGCCCAGGAACAGAGAAAGGAGAATTTTCTCCGTGCTGGGACAGAGATACGCTTCACTATACCCCCTGTTTCCTGCCTAAGAAACAGGCAGTGAAATGTGCTCTCCATGGATCCAGTGAACTTTAATAACAATTTGCAAATCCAAAGTCTCACTCAAGAACTGAAGCTCTTCCCATGACAGTTCTTGGGGTTTTTTTCTCCTGCAATTTGTCACAAATGGGACAGGAACGAAAGGCCCTGTCTGCAGTTCAAAGGAAGAATTATCCACCAAAGGTTTTCACAAAGAGCAGAGAATTAAGCATCTGCAGTAGCAAACAGCATCTGACAACATTCTCAGTTTTGGAGATTTATGCCTAAAAATAAACAGAATAACTGCTCTGCTCCCCAACTCTCCTTCGACAAGTATTTTGCCTTGCTTGACTCGCGACCACTTCGACCAAATCCCACACAATGACCTTGGTATTGCAGGGGCTGAAATTCAGGCTGAATTGCTCCCAAAACAGAGTCTAAAGACTGCAGGGTGACAGTGCTTGTGTCTGTGTGGACAGAAGCAAATCTGCTGCTGAGAGAAAGCTTCCATTCTGAACACAATGGCTCAGTGCTAAGGGGGTTCTTGCTCTTCCTTGTCAGAGATTTCTACCTCTTCAGCTGTGTCAAACAGTCCATACAGTCACACTAACTGACAGGCCAGACACATCTACCAAGGGTAGAGAGCAGGAGTAAGGGCCAGCTGGAATGGGAAACATTTCACAGTGACAGTCAAACAAACGCACAATTAACATTTGCAATCAATAATTTGGTTACCACATAACAACCCTCATTCACATTAATACTGGACTTCACTGAACGTTGTCAGGATGGCTGAGACCATCTCCTGTGACCTGCAGCTTAATTACACACTGCAATTACTTTGGCAGCAGAGATGGATCAGAGCAGTCCTGCACCTAATTCCTTGACCTGCCGCACACCGGGAGTGTTTGCCTCGTACGAGGAACGGACCTGACCGCTGTTCAACAAGCCAGGCCTCATGCAGAAAAGATGAGGAGGGTAATTCTGACCCACCCAAGGTCAGTGGCTGGGGTTATTTTACAGGCTCACGAGAAGCCCCAGCACAGCTAAGGGAGTACAAACTGTGGTGTAAGGCAAGAGCAAGCTTTCAAGATCTTTGTTTTTGGAAGTGCCATGGGCTCTCACCAGGCCCAGCACTGTCACTGGGGATACACACGTTCTCTTGAACATGTCTAGTTTGGAAAACCCTAGATGTCAGTCAAAATTACCTTCTGCGTGTACTGATTACTGCTGGATAGAATTCTGCCATGAATTCATAGGTAACAAATCACTGTATTCAACTAAACAGACTTAGTTTTGTCAACTCTTATCCAAAATACACAACACGTGCATTTTCTATTTATTTTTTCTGACCATCACAAGCTACAGAGACAACGCACGACACATTTTATCTATAAAACAAACATATTTGAAGGATATGAACAGCAATTTTAAAATCCAAACAAATCTATGTCTAGCTCTTAAGCAGCATGACTAAAAAGTGGGGAAAATACCCCCGTATTCCACTCACCTGTGTTGTAGGGCACTGTAGGTTTATTAACACTACGGGGCTGGCACATTTCAGAATGTTAAAGTAAAACAAAATGGTCTTGTTCCTGTGGAAGTGGATATAAGATAATTAATGTTACAAATATGGATGCTTATACATCCTACCATTCAAAAATTTATAGCGTACATCAGGATTTAAATTCTATTATTGTGAACAGTCACAGTGTAAACACAAGAGAAAAACACCCCAAATCGCAAGCAGGGCCTGAATGTGCTGTGCCAAGACACCTCCCAGACCACAAGTATTTGAGCAGTTTTTCCCACAGCTGAAGGTTTAGGTTAGAAACAACCCCTGGTGCTGTCACAGCTATCTCTGATCCTGCCTCTGTGAAGTGAGGTCTGTGAAATATCCTGCAAGAACACTGGTCCCTTGGCTCACACTGGCCATGCTGTGGAGGCAGCGCGTGCAGAACCACCAGCAGCAAACGCTGCCAATTTTCTGCTGATCAGAAGGTGGCACCAGAATCAATCAAAATCTTTCCACGGCTGGGCAGTGACAACAGCGGCGCAGGAAGCAGAACAGCATCTGCACAGGCTGATAAACCCCTTCTGTGCGCAGAAGGGACAGCGAGGACGCTGCCCCCCAGAATCCACACACCTGACAGCTTCTGGGGCTCAGGACCCCGAGCCTGGGCTGGCTGAAGACTGATGGCCCCAACACCTCTGTAAATTGCCGGCCAGCTCTAATGAAGATGCTGTGGCTGCCGTCCTGCTCCTTTTACAGGAGCCTCTGAAGGCGGCTGGCCCTGCTCGGACAGACAGTGCCCTAGGAGGAGTGTCAGAGCACTCGCCACTCGCCCCACCACGGCCTGAGAGGTGCCAGAGGGGACAGCACAGACGGCACGGGGGGGCTGAGCACAGACATGTGCCTGGGCAAACCAGGCTGTCCCTCTGCTGACTTGGCACCCATCCTGTCCCATTCCTCCCCACTGCCCCCCTCCAGTCCAGGACACATCCTCTGAGCTTCCACCGGCGCGTGGTCCAACACGCCTGTGCCTTCAAAGCCATGACGCAGCGTCACAGCACACTCAGGCTCCCTCTGAAGCCAGGGTTAGCTCAGCTGCCTGACGGGCTACAAGGGTAAACTGTTTCCACCGAGGCATGTTCTGCTGAGCACTGTTTAACAGAATGGGCATCCTGGCAAATGCAGCTCATTATCCTCAGCTGTTACTTCCTCAAAACAACAAGAATAAAATTTTGGACTGAAATGTCATTGTTCAACAGTTTCTTGACAGTATTTATAATCTGTGACCCGCTCCAAGACATTAACAAAATCTTTTTTGTTTTCTTAGCCCATTTGCTGATACTGACAGCTGAAAAGAAAGTTTAAACATACACAAAACACAAGAAAACAGCCCCCAAGAACTAGGTCTGTATGCTCTACAATGAAATCGTGTTGTATTCTGGGATGACACTGTGGTCTGTAGAAGACAAAGCAAGTTTAGAGATTTTTTTAGGCAGTCACAAGGAGGTCTAAGAGGGCCTCTCATGACAATTCAAGGTAGAGTCAATTTGGCTCCACGGAATTCATTGGTTTGCATGAGCTGGGAGTGTTGGCTGGGTTTTTAGCTTCTCTTTTCCACCCCCGTGAGACTGCTGGGAATGCCCGTTCCAAGCACAGGATTCAAAACCGGGAGACTGAGCTCGCTTTCCAAGGAAGAGGTCTCAGACTGAGCAAAGACTTTGGGAAAGCAGAACCCTGGGTTGGCCTTTCACACCACCTGCTGTCAGGGTGTCTGAAACTTCTGACAACAGTACCAAGGCAGGCCTGATGGACATATCCCACCCTTCCACTCTCAGGATCTAGCAGGGCCTCCTGCCCTACCGCCACAAACACTCCTGCTTCTCCAGTAACTTGTATTAAGTATCTTTTGGCTTATGGTTTTACAAGAAACTCCTCAACATAGGAAGTAAGTGCCAAAATGCAGCCTCAGTGGTGATACTATTCTCCAGCAATCATGTACAGAAAGACTTTTGTGAAAACAAACTGGAAACCACAGTGCAAGGAACAGCTGCCGGGAGGCTGGAGTGGCAAAGAGAAAGCAGAAGCAGATGATGAGACTCGGGGAGAAGCACCGGGCCACACCACACGGTGTGTGGACGTCTGAGACTCCCACCGCTTCCTACAGACCATAGCGGAGACCCGGGGCAAACTGGGGGGCGAGGAGGGATGGGAACACACACAGTGCTACGACTTTTTCTCCTCATTTTTCACCTTCAGGAAGCCAGAGTCTCCAACAACTGCTGGGAGGGCTCCGAGCGGAAGGTGGAACAGACCCCACGCCACACACTCTGTAGCCCTAGAAAGCCTCTGCTCCACTCCTCCTGCTCTGAGCTGCCCTGGGAACAGGAGTTTCCTCAGGATTTTTCCCAGAGCACTAAGCGGGAGAGGAAAGAAGCAGCAAAGAGCTGCTGTCAAACACTACCTGCTGCTTGGCTTCCTGCAGAGCATCCAGCTTCTCGGCAGTAACAAGGGCACAAGGGCTCCCTAACACTTGCTTTTTAAAAGGGAGAAAATGGGGGGAAAGGCAAAACTTTTTTTAAAATGCTGTCATAGAACACTTAGATTTGCAGAGAAAACATTGATGCAACATCTTTCTTTCCTGAGCACTTATTTTCACACAGAAGTACCCTGTTGATAACAACTAATTAATTTCCCAAGTCACAATTTAAAAATCTGGGAAACAGCGAAGTAAGCAGAGACGCGTGGCTGACATCCCCAGAGGGCACGGTTACAGCTGCCTGTCTCCCAGACCACTCAGTCTCCTCTCTACCAGCTCTGGATAAAACACCAGAAAAGCCCAAGTTTTTCCTTTTGGCCTTTTCCATTATTTAGTGCGGGCTGAGAAAAACTGAGAGCCAGGCCACAATGCCGCAGGACCACCCTTATCCCAAGGTGGACTGAAGAATCCCTGAATGGGTTATCGACTACCCTAACTTGGGAGGTCACTTCCCACACAATCAGTGACGCAGCCTTTAAGTTATATTGATACTTTACCAAAAATATTCTCTGGATTATGAAAACAACTGCATTATAGTAATAATATGGGTCTAGATTTGCACTGAGCGACTCATCTATTTTTTAACTTTATTTGGAATAAATACAGTAAGAGCATCGTTGTCTGATTAAGTTCCCACAGGAACCCCAAGCAAACAAAGAGATTTGAAACCTCCCACCTTATTCACAGTGCACAAGTAACAGCAGTCTGCCAAGGGATCTGGTACTCACTCATTGACAGTGTCTTTCTGACCGCAGAACTGCCCGTAGCTGTCAGTCGGGTAAATCACTTTCCTGGGGTCGCCGTGCACCCAAGCTGCAAATACACACATCTCTCTTAGCATTTCAGTCAAGCATACACAGTTAGCAGTTGATACTGGGCAGCGTGAAAAGGCATCGCCCCTCGTGTACCGGTTCAATCTTTGCTGATCACCACTGAAGAGTATTGATTTGTACATTTCTTAACAAAAAACCTCCTGAAATATAAAGCAAGCTAAACTGCATTAAGCTATGGATGAATCGGTAAGAGAGCAGGCCTGCTCGCTTTTACCTTCAGCGAAAGGTAAAAGCATACATCTGGCTTCTACCCAACCCATGATATAATGGACTTTGGGAATAACAGCTCTTAAGGGGGAAGGAGAGGAGCAACTACGCAGAAAAAGAGCCTTCAGACACACACAATGGCACTGGAATTAATGAGATTACCTGAGTGCGTGACAGAAATACACAGGGTGAGGCTGAATCTAATGGACTCCATTTGCACTGGGAATTGGGACAAACCCTCACCCTGCAAATGACAACATCTCCTGACCTCCCACTTGGCACCTCTCCCCTTTTTCAGTTATTAAGTCCGCTCCTGGCAACTTAGGTGTTAATGCCAGCACAAAGCACTGAATGGGAAGGGAGGTTTGTATTGGACTTTTAACCTTCTTTTCTCCACTTCTAAGCAGGATTTCTTCTCCAAGCCATTGTCACCTGCACCGTGACTTCCCACTGAGGGTCAGGTACACCCTGGCTACCGCTATCGGTGGTGTTAAGTCTAAGCTGCAGTGTGCAGACCCAACTGAGCCTCCTTCATGACCAGCCTTTGAGCTCTTCTGACTACTAACTGCTGATTTCACTGGAAACAATGGAAATTTTGTTCATTTTTAAGTACCATCTGGAAGTAAGATATAATGCTAGAGTATAATTCCATATCACTACCCTGAACTGACACCCTGAAAAGGTGTCAGGTTGCTAGAAAACTGTTAGAAAAGATCACTGATCTTCTCCCAAACACTCCTTTCTGCTTGTAATATGTGGGAAAGATTGCAAGTATTACAAAGATTTTAGTCTCAACTTTCCCCCTTGTGGGAAAGGAAGGGAAGACTGGGAGGAAGGCTGTGACTCCGCTCAAGCGACCCACACCTGGGGCGCCGGGAAACACATCTATTATAGAAACTGTTGAGTCTTGTCTGCTTGCGGGCAGAACATCTGCACTGAGATAACACACGTCTGGATGGACTCGGGGACACCTTATCTGGCCACTTGAGATTCCTGCCCTGCTGTTGAAGAAGATCAAAGCACCGGGGAAAGAGCTGTGCCTGCTCCAACCCTTGAAGCACCAGCTGGAGCCAGGAGTCGGCTCACTCGCTCTCTCCTCCATGCTCCAGCTAACGAGGACTCTGGCTAACGAGGACTCTCCTGCTAATAAGGACTCTCTCACTCCACGGTGCCCATGTCCCCTGCTTGCCTGCTTCTTCCCGAGTGCTGCTTCAGAGATTCCCAGATGCACGAGGTGCTGAGATTAAATCCCTGCTCTGCCTTCAGCCCGCGGCGCGGTGGCTGCAGCGTCCCGCCTGCCCCAGCTGCCCCCACGCAGCACCTGTGAACGTCACCAGTCCACATCGCACACATCTCAGGCTTTGATCTATGCAAACCACTTTGAACTTGCTTTGCTGTAATTACCCCATTTTCTCTCAACTTTGTGACATCATATTTAGTCATTTTTGAAACTGTCATTTTCCTCAAGGTCACTTTGGTGAGAACAACACCACTTAACAGTAATGATACGTGCAGTAGAGGCAGAACCTACGTAAGATCTCCAGGCAGTGGACTGCAAGTGTACTGACAGAAGTACAGCAGATCTTCAGTGATTTGCAAACACCCACAGAAAACCTGTACTGCTCCCTTTCACCTGCAACAGCGTTAGGTTACCAAAATTACAAGGGTAAGTGCAGGGTGCTGCACTTGGGGAGGAATAACCCCCCGGACCAGGACAGGGTGGGGGTGACCTGCTGAAGAGCAGCTCTGAGGAATAAGACCTGGGAGTCCTGCTGGACAACAGGATGCCCAGGAGCCAGCAATGGGCCCTGGTTGCCAAGAAGGCCAATGGCCTTCAAGAAATTGCAGAAATCTAAATTCACACTCCCTCTCCCCCCAGTAATAACCTATAAGGCATAATTCATGACTAAGGATTGCGAGGGGAGTGTAGAACTCAATGATCTTTAAGGTCTCTTCCAACTATAACCATTCCATGATTCTATGATCTATAATCTGTTTTCTCTCAATGTGAACTTCTTTGGCTCTCATGTATTTTGCAGAAGGCTGGCTCTGGGAACTGCACCAGAGCTGATCTCATCTTTTGTTTAGAAACAAACAAGAGTAAAAAGAATAGCTGAAGCACAGCGCAAGGAAAGATGAAAAATAGGGACCACAGGGATGTAGATTTACAGCTGAAATAAACATTTCCAGACTGAACATTTAAATCTTCTCTACAAGAATGGTAGAAAAAGTCAACCAGCTACAAATTTGGCATCTAGTTCCAGGAACAGGTTCTAGTTCTAACCAATGTTTCATAAGGTTTGCAGATGCCTTGTGTCCTGTAGGACAGCACTGGAAGTGCAGAGCAGGGAACAGGACTAATTCACCACTCATACCCCAGTAACCCCATTGTCCCAGATCACAAAGAAGCGAGGAACTGGCCAGTCCTCCTCTGCCACTACCGACCTCTGCAGCACCCAGCTCGCGGAGTTCTTTGGAATCTGCACAAAGCTGACAAAGTTCTAGCTAAAAAATTATGGAGATTTATATGGTGAGGAAAGAGAGCTAAGACCTGGCAGCACAGGAATTCTGTAGAGCTAGAAACTGCCAGTGCTCCCTGTCCCCTTGTTCAGGCAGCAGCACTTCAGAACACCACTCATCGGCGCAGGGGTCCTCACCAGCCACCAGAGGATCTGTACACAACAGCAAACCTTTGCTCTGAGTCCACCTTCTTCAGCTCTGGCTTGGTATTTGAGCAGGGACAGAAGGAGAGAGCAGAACTTCCATGAAGAACCAGTCAACCAGGGGGGAAGAGGAGGACAACAGCACTGACAGAAGGATGTCCTTTGAACATTGCAAACTCACAGCTTCATAGAGGGAGGCATGGCAGGTCTGCAGCAGCTGTGCACAGCCCAGCAGCTACTGCTCCTTCTCAGGACTGATCATTTACCTCCTTTTCTTCAGTCTATTCCAAAGCAGGCGTAGTAAGCAGAGATACATATCGCACGTGCAGTCTGGTAACCGCCTCTCCAATCTCCTGTGACCAGCAGTCCAGTGACTACTTCTGCTCCAAAGAGTTTCACAAGTCAAATCAATGTTGGTGTTGGTTAGGAATTAAGCAAAGTAGGAAAAATTCAATTTCCCCATGAGGGCAAGAATATGCTTCACTCCATAGCAAAGGATCCCACTGCCAGCAGGATCCCACCAGCAGCCAGAACTGTGAGGAGAGAAGACATGCACAACTCTGCACACAGAATCCAGAAGTGGCTGCAAAACAAAGAGATCCTGGACTTGTCTCCACACAGATGCCCCCAGTGTTAACTTAAACATCACAATCATGACACTGACCTTGTGAGGAAATTGTCAAAAAGTTGCAATTCAAGTCAGCCTGAAGCTGACTGTACAATCAGGCTGTGCGGTGCAGCCAGGGACCCTCTTCCCTGACCCCATCCCAGTAAGCATCCCGTCACTGCTGTCATCTCCAGAGGCGTGCCATAAAATCAAGTTCAGCTTGAACAGCTTCTGAATCCACCTTTTGCTCTGCTCACTTCCCCCTGCAAGCATCCTCAGCCATCTGTCACCCTGGTGTTTGCTTCCTAGCCCTTCCTCGCAAATGTCCTCACGCCTCTCTCACTTGCTGGTATGTACCACTATGTCCTCACTTCTCCATCTTCCTGAAGACATGGAAGGCTCATGACAGGGTAGTAAGTGCAGGTGAATAAAGGAAAGAAAGAACTACACACAGAGAATTCCCAGTGCTTGAGAGAGAGAAGAGACTTCTCAGAACGTGCTCAGTGCCCAGCTACTACAGGCGGGTGAGAGGAAAGGGCTCAGCACTGGGGCTTGGGGGATGTTCTGCTCCCGCAGAATTTAGTGAGAGGAGAGAGTATCCTCGTCAGCATCACCCAGGTTAGAGCAGACTTGCTCACAGTCATCTTTTTGTGTTGCAGACAGCAGCTCATCACAGAACAGCTGGGGCTGGAAGGGACCAGTGGAGGTCACCTTGCTCAAAACCCCTGCTCAGGCAGGGTCACCTACAACTGGCTGCCCAGGACACCACATCCAGGCAGCTTCTGCATATCCCAGGGATGGAGATCGCACCACCTCTGCTCCGCACAGAGCAGAAAGTGGCACTACAGAGTTAGGAAGAAAACTAAGGCTTTTCTTCAATGCAAGGCAAGGCCAAAAGGATCTTTTACAAGCAAACCGACAGAGCTCAGTCAGGCAAACAAACAGTAAGCACACTTGTACAGCATCATGCAATTTTCTCACAAAGAAAAGGGCTATTACTAATGAGCATGTTGATGTGCAAATGACTCTGGATCCCACAATAAATGAAGTAATCTCTGTCACTTTTTTTACAGCTCATGTAAGTTCTTTCAGTTATTTTTTACAGGAAAAAAAAAAGTCTCTTAAAAGCAAAACATTTATCTCTGACCTCTGCTGTCAGATTAATGACAAATGAAAGTGATTCTTCCCACCACAGTTCCTTTATGCTGGCAAAATCATAAAACCTTACCATTGTTACTTGAACAGACTTAATTTTGAGTTTTTCATCAGTGAACACATGGATTTGAACAGAAATTACAATTTCTGAACACTAATTACAATAGACACTGAACGCTAATTCGTTATTTGCTTCTAGGCAAGGCATTAGTTACTGACTGGACAAGCAAAAGGGGCATCCCAGGTGAGGATTCCAACAGTCCCGAAGTCGCCTGCCCCGTAGGAAGCACGGCCACTCCTGCAGTTACTTACCCACAACTCCCAACGCAATGTAAGCCAGAATGACCACTATGAAGATCACACAGCAAACAGTGTCTGTACAGTGCCTGGGGAGAGAAAAAAACACTTTTTAAAAGTAAGGCCTCTAATATGACCCTTCAAAAATGCCGAGTGCCGCAGGGCATGTTAACACCAGAGCCAGATGTCTGCATCTGCCCTCAGCAGAACTCTGACTCACAAAAGCTCCGTTGGAGGCATAAGGCCCAGCTTTCGCAGCAGGTGAACGTGTCTGCCTTTTGCCTTGTAGACAGCAATAAAAACACAGCGAGAAAAAGATTTAAATACTCTTAGAATAAGCAATGCCTTAGACCATTGGACCCAGGAGATGCACAAGCTACCACAGGAGACCTGCCTCAGGGTGTTCCTAACGCGGTATCAAATATTGCAAAGGATGTGATGAAGGGAAGGTCGAGCACAGTCTGTATTATAAACAGCTCAGGAATGGAAGGATGGCAGCGCGAAATGACAGAAAAGCCCGTCTGCAACCAGCCCTGATCTCTGCACAAGGTCCCGGCTCAGCTGCTTGACCTCATTTAATGCCACCAAAATACGCCTTAGGGAGAGGAAAAAGCCCCAACGTGCTGCGGAGAGCTGTACCTGCTCTTACCGACACGCACAGGACAGCACTCTTCAGTCCGAGCCGGTCAGTAAATGGAGTGCCCAGTAAATTAGGGTCTTCTACGTCCTGGTCTGCAGGTGAAGGCCAGGCAGAGGGGCGGACACGCAGGCCCTCAGATCAGTTTCTCTCCAGTGTCTGACCCTGACCAGAGCCATCCCAGGAGCGTCATCACCATGAGGGCCACACTCCCAGGTGAGCTGAAGGCCAGTGCCCGCTGATGGGGACCACCTGCCCCGCAGCTCCAGTGGGGCCGAGCTGGTCTCTCCTTCACAGGCCAGTTCACAAGTGGAAGCAAAACAGTCACAGCCAGGATTTAACAACAGAGTGAAGTACTTATAGAAGGGTGTGCTGCCCAGAGCCTCCTTATCTGAAGGATTTCAGTGGCTGCTGTCCTTTGCCGTGCCCTGACGGTGTTTTGGTGAAGAAGGGGCTGCACAAAGGTGGTGGCCCCTCTGCGAGGGTTCCTGTGGTGGAGCAGCCAGAGCTGCCCCGGGCTGTCCCCAGCTGAAGGACCAAAGGACCAAACTGCTGCCGCTCTGACCCAGCCCTGTCCTCTGCCGCGTTTCCAAGACACAGGAACGAGCAACCACTCCCCTGGCAAAGCCAGCACCAGCTTTTCAATAAAGGACCCCCATGGGGAGAGCAATGGCCGTCTCTGCTTGCCCGCCCGCACAAGAAATCTTAGATTCCAAACCCAGCTGACACATAGTCATTTCTAGCATCTACCACCCTGCCCGTTTCCCACACTGTCTGCTCTTGCAGAAAACTATTATTCTTTAGCATAGAAGAGATAAAGAGGGCAGATCCTTTAAGCAACTGAAGAACTTAAGAAGTTTTTTCGGGTGTGGAAAAGGAATGAAAAATCCCGTATGCTTCTCTAGAGGGATACGGTTTTAACATCTCAGTGTTCAGCGAGGCCAAGGTTGTGCAGGATTCAAGGTGAACGTGACAGTAACCTAGGAAAGGACACTGCTTAAAGCAGGAGAAGTGATGCTGAAATAATGCTGCTCCCTTCCCCAGCCTCCGTTCAGAAGCAGTTCGGACACTGCCCAAGCTTGGCTCTCACCCCAGCAGAGCTGGTTTTAAGAGGTACATCTTTAATTCAAGATGTCTCAGGAGAAATATGGCACCATAAATACTTTAATTACAGCTCCTAGTAGTCTCAAAAACCTCTTCCAGTCCAATTCTCACTGGCCTCATTTTATGATACCTAAATGCAATTAAAGGTTACACCACGTTGTGCTAAAGCTTCCTTTTTAAGTTCTGCAGAGCCACCACGAGCAAGTTCTCACAAGCTCTTCTCCAGAACACAGGATTTTCTGTTCTTTGTAATACACAAACTTCTGCACAGCACCTAGTAAAACTCACTGTTGCCAAGTGCTGCTGTTATATAATTTTTAAAAAAAAAAACATAAGAAGTAGATAAATCCTCTTTTGGGTGGCTTCAGAAAACTTTGAAACAGCTCATGCGGGCTAATCGTTGTTCATACAAAATAACTCCTTATTGTCCAAGATACCACAGGTGAAACTCTGGCTCTGTTTAACATCCCTGTTGGCTCAAGTAGCTCACTTCCAGTGAGATCACAGTATTACCTCATAAACACAAGGTTCCACAGGAGAGGAAAAAATTCTAAGACATCAGAAATGAATAAATCAAAGTAGCTGTAAAGATACAAGGTCATACTGCAAAGATTCTGGGAGTTTCCAAAGCTGCAAAACTGGACCAATGGGCATCGCCTCTTCATAAACAGGAGACAGCGGGAGCTCACACCTGAGACCTAACCAGAAAAGGTCCAGCCACGCTCTAACTGGAAACACATTTGACACGATTTTGTCTCAAAATAAGAAGGTGACCTGTTATGGCAAATGTGCTTTTTCAGTTTGTTTCGGGCTAAAGAGGTAGAACAAAATCACTCAGGAGACTGAACAGCTAAACTGAACCCTAAAGATGGATTAATGGAAACAGCATCATGAGAACAGGAACTGAGAATGCTGCTCATCATACAGCCTCCTTAATCTTTCTTACTGATAGTGCTATCATACTATTATATAAAAATTACGTGTAAATGTTCAAAGATTAATGAGAAAAAGCACTTTACGTTTCTTACAGTATAGAGGACAAAACATTAAAAATGCTTTTGCTAATAGTCAGTATTGGAAATTTTGATGGGTTTTTTAGTACTTTTTAGGTAAACGGTTTCCATAATCTGAACCAAAACACAGCACATCTATGTATCTGAACACAGGAGTTTCCATAGAGATAAACTCCTAATATAACCAGGAGATCCATCATTGTCAGGTGACGTAATAAAGGACCTTCATTTGGTTAAGTGCACAGTTCAGGCTCCCACATCGTGTTTCACTGCTTACTGCTGTTGTTTAGCTTAATTTATGGAGCCTGATCTGCTTTCCACCCTCTCTCAGAAACATCCTGCCTCCTTGGCTTCTCCTGCTGTGTTACACGTGGCAGCACACATAACGCAACGGCATCCTAGCAAACAAGTGAGTGCAAGGACAAAGTCATCTGCAGCAAGTATTAGCGCTTAAAAGCCATTTTTTCACCGGGAGTCCATGCACTTCACTCTTAATGACTGACTAGAACCTCTCTGCCTTGGGCAGTCTCACGCCCGATCAGTCACAAGTGCAATTCCACTAAAGATGCTGCACCAGCAATAAACTACGACATTTATTAGTTAAACAGCACTACCAGTGCGTTAACACCTACAAACAGGGCAAACAGGGCAAACACAGAGGAAAACAAGGCGCAAGATGCTCAGGTCACCACCTTCAGCTCTGCTGACACATTAAGGTGACCACAAGCATCCTCACTTCCCAGCTCCTCCTCCCTGCTTGACCAACAGCTCGTGTCTTGAGATTTCCCCAAACCGTGCTGTGCCAAGGTGATGTTATAAATACATATGCCATAGGATGCCCCGAACAGATGTGAGGACCCCTTGCTTCTCTGGGGCTGAACTGGGACACAAGCTCAGATGGGCACTTCCATCAGCATAGCGGCGTTGAGGGCATCGCCCTGCACAGCTCAATGAACCTGCAGGGAGCCTATACACTAAATGTTTGCAGAACAAGTTTCTTCCAAGATTCCCCATGAATTGCCATTTCTACTGCAGAGGCCAAAACTGCACAGAAAAAAGATATTTATACAAGTTTTCAGCACGAGCTTTTATCCACAAACTTCAATTCTGCATGTTCTTGAGTACAACTGAACCTCTGGCAGCAGGGAAAGCCAGGTTGCAGGAAATCTCTGCCTTTGAGGAACCAGAGAAAGCTTAGACTGAAAATACAGGGTGCTAGATCTTGTCTGGTACAAACTCAAACTGATCATCTCCTCTGTCAAGAGGAAGGCAGATGTCTCCAGCTCAGCCTCACAGGGAACACCAGGAGTTTCTATTTTGCTCGACCAAAACTCTCACTACCTCACTTTGAGCTGAGAAGTTGCAGAGCTACTGCTTCAGCCCCTAAGCTCACTCCTCCCCTGGTAGATACAATATATAAACCCTTACAAGTATTTTCTGGTGGCAATGTGCATAGATGAACCCTTAATAACATCCCTAAACTACCACTTAAATTCATTCCTATACACAGTGCATCCCAAGTCTCACTGGCAGTATCATAAAGATACTTCTCAAATTAGGATCAACTCCCTGCATAAACATTTCCACCTATTTCTAGAATTATTAGCTTTCAGAAAGGAAAAGAAATACATCTTCTGTAGACAAGAACAGTGTGCACGTTTGAGTACCACAAGCCTGCAGTGTTCTCGGTCACAAATTTTCTGCTGAGAAAGGTAAAATTGATAAATAACTTGTGGATCTCTAATTTGCTCTTCTCACACAGCATTTGCTAAATGCTACCTCAGAACATATTCTCTATGTTACACTCGCATCTGGAACAACCCTGACAATGCAGTCATACCGATAAAAGACCTAATGCTGACAGCATCATTCCAGGTTCTCATGAGCTGGTTGGCTCAGAGTCAGTCAACGGCCGCTGCATCTTAGTGCTCTGCAATAAAGACCTCACATGGACAACATGGAGCTCTGCACGCAGCCCCTGGAGGCTGGGCACTGGCACAGCCCTGCACACGCTGCCTGGCTGAATGCTCCTCTCACCCACCACTGCCCAACGCCTGAGCCACTGGCAACAGCTCTCTTCTACTTACAAGAAAAAGAAAGTTGAGATAACTGAAGCTGCTTGCAAAAGATCCATCTGACAAGAATTGTGGGAATAATCCATTCTTTTAATAGACATTCATATACCATTATTAAGACGTGGCCTTCTGTTTCTCAGTTTTTCAGGCTTTTAGCGGTTTGGGGAATAGCTTGGTGCTCAACAACTTCAAAACATCATTTCTGCTCTACAGCACCTCCAAAAATGCATCAGCTTCAGCAGTCACCACCACGGGATGTGACCTTTTCCAGATCCATGCAGGTGTCTACAATTTGCAGCCTATCTCCCGAGAAACCTCTCTATTTTCCAAAAAACAAAGCCAATTTTTTTCCCTGACCGATGAAAACTGACTATAAAATTAAAAGCCAAGGCAGGTTTCCCCATGCCCACTGTGCATGAATTACGCCCATTACAGCAAGGCAGCTCTGTCCCTCCCACGCATGCATGACCAGTGCTCATTTGTCTGGACAAAAATGTGTGCTTTCAGACTCCTAGCATCTCCTCTCCTACAGGAAAGTCGGAAGCCCCAAAGTCAGGAACAAATTCAGGGAAGGTGCCTATTTTCCTCCTGTCAAAATCTTTGGAGTATTTCTGAGGAGTCAAAATTTCCCCAGCCATCACACATCCTCAAGGGTGGTAAGTGCTGTCTTCTGGACTGAAAAGAATTGCAGAATTGAATTCACAAGTTTAGTTCATAAAAATTTTTATCTCCAGTTCACTGCAAAACCAAAGTAATTAAATAGAATGAATTAAGGTATTTACCTGTTATGAATAGGTCCTCTGAACTTTGGGTCAAATTTCCTTGGTTCACCTGCATTTAAAATAAAACAGCATAAAAATATGTCCTTATTCAAAATAAAATCTATAGAGGGGGATGTCAACAGCAGTCTTTGAAGAACATCTTCCGTGCATTCTTGTTTCATCAGTCCTGTTAAAATAATTTCCTGCAGGCAGTCAGTAACTCACTGATACAATTACCTAGGTTTTGTAGAGGAGATAAAGCTTTTTTCTTCCAGCTTAAATACTTTGAGGGCCTCATGTTTACCACACCACAAATGACCTCTAAGGTACATCCTATCCCTACACCTATGCACAGCGCCCACTCGCAGCGGACAACAGCCCGGCCTCGAAGTCCCACTGTCTTTGGCAGTGAGGGAGCGAACCTGCCTCTCCCCAGCCGCAGAGTCAGTGCTCCTCATTCTTCTCTAGAAGAACGGTTTGGGGTCACCTCTGTACTTTTCTTTTACTTACAGACGAACTTCCCACCGCTCTGGTTACGGGACTCGACCGACAGTCTCAGGCTCTCCCTCGGACAGCGCAGGGCTGGAGACAGCAGGCGGTGGGTGCTGGCCGTGCTCTACAGCACCAGCACCCACCTCCGGAGCGCAGAGGTGGCACGGCCGGTGGGCAGGACACGTCCCCTCCAGCTGCCCATGGCTGGGAGGCAGGCAGGGTTAGTTGGCGCTGGTCAGGGATACATCCCTGAACACGGCCGTGGCTCTACACGAACCTCGGAAGAACGAGGTGAAGCGCAGTCCCCCTGCAGCAGGCAGGACCCCCTGGCCGCAGCTCAGACAGGAGCAGCCGAGGGCGATGCCGTCCCCCGCCTCTCCCGGGGAGCATCGCTCCAGCTGACCCGCTCCGTACGAAAGCAAACCACCCTAAGGATCTGCCAAATACTAACCCACTGAGCTGTGGCTCAAATGGGGACTTTAATGAGATGAATTACAGTATGACTTCACTTGGGAAAAAGCAACAGAAATTTACAGCAGAATTCAAATTTTCAAGTTTCAAGCTACTGTATGAAAAAAGCAGCAGTGCTCCACTCAACAGACCAGGATCTGACTTTTTCCGTGTGAAGCCAGCTATTCAGCTTCGTGAGATTTTTTTTTTCCTAAGTTCAGTAATATTATGGAGATTTACTGAAGCAAATTTTATGCAAGCAAAACTACTCTTTCATTCATATGTCAAAGCTAGAACATGAATTACTGCTTCAGAGTGCCTTCTCGCTGCTTCCTTAAGCATCTCCTCTTCTGAATACACCTCATATTAAGGTTGTTGTCAGACTAACCTTTCCTTGCCCTTAGGAAAAAATACTTATTTTCTTCAATTAGAGAAATGAATTTAGAGAAATGAACTAGAAAAGAATTCAGCAATTTCTCAAAAGCAGAATTTACTTATTAACTAAAGGCCAGACTTTGTTCTTGGACTGTATCAGAAAAACCTTTTGGAAATAGGCACAGACCAGTACGATAAACACAGTAGATAATAAACTTCTATTTGCCCTTCCCCTGAGGTGTTTGGGTCCACCCTACCTGGCTGCTAAAGCAAATACATTCTACCACAGCAGAGATGGGAAAGCCAACGCTCTGCAGGAGCGATGGGCGATAGCAACGCCAGGCAGTGGAGATGGCAGGCATGCCGCTACCCCATGGGAACCACCGTCACCCAGAGAGCAGCTGCAGCACAGACACTGCCTAACGCTGGGCCAAAGCCTGCAGCTCGAACAGCCTTTATGCACAGCCATTTCTAAAAAATAAACGTGTGTGCAGAAGACTTTCTCTCCAGGAGAACCTGAGCGTGCCCGGCTGCTCGCCCTGCGGAGCTCTGGCCACTGGGCAGGCTGGAGCGAGCTCCGTCCATGGCTCACACACGTTCAGCACGTACCAACAGCCACGACAGGTCGCACGGAGAGATCCACCCATCCCATACTCTGTACCTAACACGGGGCCACAGGAATACCTGCAGGGAATGCAAAAATCAAGGCAAGCATAGTAGTATTTCCCTAAAACAGAGCTTACGGAGATTTGCAACTGCACTTTTCTGAAGGAAAGCTCTTCAATAGTTGTGGGTGAATTGCTTTCACGTTCATTTCATAAATCCCGATTTAACTTGGACAGACTTTAACAATCTGCAACACCCTATATCACAGGGTACTACAGGTTAATGAAACACTGAAGTACAACCTTCTTTTGACTGTTTTCAGCCTGCCATCGGTCAGCTTATACCTGCATGGCAACACGGCATGCTGCTGATAATTTTACAGGTTATTATATCCCTGTTTACTTGTCAGTCTTCAAGAGTCCTAGTCTGTTCAACTCCTGCTCACACCTAAGCTATTCCACACTTTCGGTCAAGTCCACATTCCTTTTCTGCATCTTTATCAGTGCTACTATATCACTGGAAAAGGAAGGGCCAGAACACCTAGGATATTCACCCCAAATTCTGGCTGTGATTTATACAATCGTGTAAGGACTTTTTCCACTTGATCTCAGTCCCTTCCTAATAATTCTTTCTTATGGTCTGCTTGCTTCTGGGGCCAAACACTTTCACTGAATCACCCCCTAAGACCCCAATTTCTCACTTTTGGATGTCAGTAATTAGCTCAATTCCATGACTGGAAAGAGCACTTTGCAACTGTGCCAGTGACAAGTGTTAAAATGATTCTGGAGACAGAATCAAAGGGATTTTGATAAACAATTTTATAACTCAAAGTGGTTTCCGTGCACTGACGGAAGCTCTACAGACAGACTCCAATCCATACAGAATAACTGCTTTCGGCAGCACCGCCAAGAAGCATAAAGGATCACTGCAGAGCACAAAAGCACAACTCCTTCAAAAAGTGTGAGCACGACTGGTGAGGTCACTGTTTCTGGCGCCTGTGACACATAAGGCTCCAGCTGAAAAAAGATTTCTAGATCACGGCACTAGAATTTCAGAAGACAAAGACATATTGGAGAAAGTAAAAGACACTAAGAGGTTTACAAAGGGCAGTAAAAGAACGTAAACTTCAATGACTGAAAGGGAAAGAGCACAAATCAAGTCTCCAAATACCATGTAAAATGGGCAGTGATCAGTTGTTCTCAGCTTCCTCTACCAGAAGGAGAAGCTAACTTCATTAACAGCAAAGGTGGTTTGGATTCAGCACTAGGAAACCTTTCCAAACACACCTGCAGTTACAGAGTGGAACTGGTTTTCCAGGCGTGCTTCTACATTTCCTTCACCCCAAGCTTCTAAGAACGAATCCATTTAAAGACAAATCCCTGTCGGGAAGAGCATAGGACAATCTCCCATGTCTCAGCAAAGAGACGCCCAAACGGATCTCCTGAAGTCCACCTAGCCCCACGCTGCTGTTACCATCTGGTTACAGCTCAGACCCAGCACACCCGAGTGTCTTTAAAAGCGCTTGCTCCTTTTTACCTTCTCCTCACACATGGTGTGCTGGTTACTTTCCAGACAGAAAGCAGTGATTTCTCATCTCCTTGGCAGGGCAACAGAGTGGATTTTCAAAAACACAACAGACTTTCAGCAGGGAAGCCACACGCTTCTGTTTCGCTAACAGACGCTTCTGCAGTCTGCTGGAGCACTGGGAGCAGTTCTGAGCTCCCCAGTTCCAGAAGGACAGGGAACTGCTGGAGAGGCCACAGCAGAGGGCTATGAAATGATGAGGGGCCTGGAGCACCTCTGCGACGAGGAAAGGCTGAGGGACTTGGGTCTGTTTAGTCTGGAGAAGAGAAGGCTTGGGGGGATCTCATCAATCCCTAGAAATGCTTCAAGGGTGAGTGTCAGAAGGATGGGGCCAGGCTTTTTCCAGTGGTGCCCAGGGACAGGACAAGAGGGAACAGGCACAAACTGGAACATAAGAAGTTCCATCTCGACATGAGGAGGAACTTCTTTCCTGTGAGGGTGGCAGAGCCCTGGCAGAGGCTGCCCAGAGAGGTGGTGGAGTCTCCATCTCTGGAGACATTCCAAACCTGCCTGAACACGTTCTTTATTCCTTAGCTATAAAGCCCAGATGTGTTTAGAATGCAAATTCCAGGCTTCAGGAGTTTGGCAGGCGTTGGGAAGAAAGCAGTGGTATGGCATAACGAGGGTCATCCTTCTGCTAGAATTAAAAACTGAGATGATATTCTCTCTTTGCAGATGACAGATCTACTTAACAGGCTCCTTTGTAATAGGAAACTGCTATACATTATATTATAGTATCTTGACACTAAATATTTCACAAGATATTTCATTTACCAATTCTGACTCCAAACAGCATATGATTTAACTGTTGCACTTTACTACTGTAATGTTTTAAAAAACAAACCTAAATTACTTACTTAAATTAAAACTGAAAAAGAATTAGGATAGTGCTAATAATTGAGAAAGCTGTAGAAAACTATTTGGGGCTGGATCCAAGGCCATTAAAGTCAATGGAAATAACCCAGCTGAAATAAAGGAGATTCAGATCAGACGCTTGGGAATTGTCACAAGAAAGCAGGTAAGTTACCGTGTTTTCCATAGTAGTTTTCTTCATCTCTATCCATGTTCCTCTACCTGGGGCACCTGTGAGCTCCTGTGTCGCTAGCACACGTTCTCCAGCAAGCCCCGATACACCAAAACAGTATTTAAATCGATTTTAAAATAAAGCTGAGTGCCAGAGACTTCCCCAGCCAGAAGGGGAGCCCACAGAGCAGGCAGCCGTACTGTGCATGTGAAGGTGCCTCTCGGTGCCTTGCGCCAGCCCAACAGCACCAGCAGGAAGGCAGGACTTTCACCAGCTCGTGCCAACCCACTCTGTCCAAGCGGAAAGGGAAGCACCTGCGCCCAAACACCGCCTGTGAAACAACGCTATGGGAGCCAGAACAACCGAAAAAAGTATTGCCGACTCGATAGGGGCAATCAGCAATTGCAGAATTCTGTAATAAGAACCGCAAACACTTGTGTAAGCATTTCTACACTGGTTTTACAGACAGGGCAGAGTTTCATGCAGGAACAACAATGATGTTTCTAAGTCAACCCTGTCACCGTGCAGCACGCAAGGACGGAAGGGAACGGTCCCAGAGTTCACAGAGGATGCCTGTGAAATGCAGTCACAGCCCACAGCGTTAGCATACAACTTACCGCATTTGGTAAAAATTAGAGCATCACTGTTATTTAGCAGAAGCAGTAGCAGTAAACAAAGGTAAAACCAATGCGATGAGGATGCAGGCTGATTTTTGGTGCAGGACTAGCCATTGACTGACCCCTCATCCTTCACCGCGTCCCACGGAGCCCTGCTGTGCTGGGGCAGCCACAGAGCAGGGAACCAGGAGGGTCCTTCTCTGCAGACATCCTCCGGCAGCCCCACCGTCTGCTGGGGCGCTGAGCGCAGACACAGCCCAAGGGCACGTGGCCACAAAACGGCACCCAACCTCAGGAAAAGGCTACTTCTACCCTAACAACTACTGCTTTCTTCAGGCTTCTTCCTCGGTGTTGGGCCCACAGTTACAGGCGCCCATGGCCGGCACGGCTTCCCTGCAGAAGAGCCCTGCTGTGGGGAAGGCGGTGTACCTGCTGCCTCCCTCTGCAGCAATAACGAGGAACCTTCAACTAATTAGGAGTATCGCCTCAGAGACAGTAATGCCTCCCGTAGGGCAAGCGTACACAGACAGCTAATTTAATGCTCAAAGATACTAATGCTCGAGCCAACAACTCAGGCTGCTAATAAATGCTCGGGATTTATTAGGAATGAATGAGAATAATCCCGGTTGGTGTTTCTCTAAAAATTGTGAAGATTTTGATGCTTCTGCCCTTACGTTCTGGGCAGGAGTAGGAAAAAACAAAATAACACAAGGTCTTGCACAATTCTTCTTTCAGAAGCAGAATCCTTATAGAGAAAGAGCCTAACGATCCTAGTAATACAAAATAGTACTCTATGGCACAGAGGTGTAGAAGCAGTCCAGTAAGCCAAAACGTTGACAGAAGTACCAAAACTCCTCTACCAGTAAGTCCTGTACCTGCCTTAGAGGGGCACTGGACTTTTTTTTCCTCTTTAAAAGATTGAGTTATAACTTGCCACAAGATAATACACTGACACACATAAATTTCAATTATAATAAAAGCACACGTATGATTGCTCTCATGTGTAATAACCCATACTAAATGGTAGCTTCCTTTGAACTATCCTTTATCATGACAACACGAGCCTTTCGCTTGTTGCTCCTTCAGCCAGAAAAGCTAATGAAGGGATGAACACAGCTCACCCTGAATTCCATTTTCAAATCTCAAAGTAGACAAACTTTTGACCTTGGGTTGTCAGGGTTTTTTTCTTATTTCCTATCAGCCATTCACACTGACCTGCTTTTTTTTTTCAGAACACTCAAATGTGTTCCTCTTTTAAAAACTGGGAATTCAGCAAAAAAGTCTCAGTGAATGGATGCCACATATTGAAATGTGACTTAGCAATACCACTGCATTGAGTAACTGCATTAGAGTTTTACTGTCTCTATCCTGTATCAAGCCACAGACTGGACCGTGTATGTCACACATGAGATCCCCTCGGCTGCTTCTTCGGGGGCCCATGTGAGCTCTAGGAACTTGTGCATTACCTACGAATAAGGTAAATATCCAAAAGCCAAGTAAAATACTCGCCTTAACACTTGAAACATTGATTTAGGTTGAAAGAGAGGTTGAAATGTAACAAGTAGAAGCTACTGGGGACAATAAAATAACTTAAGAAATGGCAATATCAGGTGAATAAAGTCAGGGCTAAAGAGGGAGTCCAGGTTCTTAGCCTAGGCCACCTAACAACAGCGAAGCAGACATCTAACAAACAGGGCAGTGGCGTCCAGCACACTGAGACTAACCTGCCAGCAGAAAAACACCCAATGAATAAGTGCATCTTCAGCTCAGTTCTCTGCAGGTACTTGGGTACCAATTCCAGGACAAAATCCACAGCCCTGCAGCCTGCCCTGAAGTTTCTATAAAAACAAAACAAAAACAAAATAACCCCAAACAAAACCAAAACCCAACCAAGGCATTTTTTTCCTTAAAAGCACAGATTTGAGAAGAGATGATGGCTCCCGTGTGCCACAAAACACACAGAGCGCTCCAGCTCGTGTCTCCGAGTGAGACACGCTGAGGAGCAGGAGGCTGAAGCCGTTCCCTTACGGCCAACAGAAGGCGTTCACACAGTCACTGTCAGAAAGAACAGTCACGTACACGTTCGGGCATAGATCAATCAAGATCAATCAAGAATCCTGTCTCCACTCCAATATTTAACACACAGCCAGAACAGTAAGTTCTTTCCGTATTAAAAAATAATTTTTCCTCCTTTAAATGGTTTTCACCAAAGCCTTCTCGTTATGCTGTTACATAGAAGTTGGGTTTTTTTTCTGCCAGATGCCAAAAGTAGCCTTATCATTCATCTTGTTAGAAAAACTCAGAAAGCAAAGCTTCAGAAAGATCTAACTGGTGGCCGGGACTGCACCGGTAACAGTAACGCAAGAGGAGGGTTACGAACAGCGACGAAAATCCATTTGCTCTATCATATGACAATCACCCAGGCTTCGAAAAAAGATGTTTTGCAACAGGTTTTTGACCAACTCACAGAACAGTAAGAGCAGTAACACAAAGCAACCAGAAGAGGTAAGTATTTTAACGTACAGTGCGGTAAGTTCTCCAATAAGCTACACGCCCACAGGAACAACTCCTCGTGGCACGATAGACTTGCTGCTGCCTTAGACTGGTGTGAATCCATTCCCTCTATGCAATTTTCAGAAAGATTAACGCATGGGAAAAAAAGCTGTGGGTCAACAACAGAACAAATGGCACTGGTGTAAGCGTTCTGTCTCCTGCGTTCTCTAACCACCCCCACACAACTCCTCCAATTCATTTCCATGTCCACACATCCCTTTCCTCCTGTAGTTCTCCATCATCTTTCCACTATGTTCCCTGTTCTTCTGGAAAGGCGAAAGCGCATGCAATAGGTGTTTTGGAATGACACTGATCACCACAGTGATCAGGTGGTTTGTCCGTGGACAGCCACCACTTGGAACATCTATGGGCTGGCGAGGGAGAGGCTGGTCGTGCAGGGTGCACCCAGAAACCAGGCAAAGTGTTGAAGCCCAAATGATATGTGAATGCAGTACAGCCTCTGCACTAACGATACTGCCTCACGACTTGCAAATGACTGAGGGGTTTATGCAGATTTCCAGAAGACCAAAGTACCACGTACCTCTGTGCCAGCCTTGCCCATATCCAGGTTCCCTCGCTCCCCAGGCAGCTCAGGCATACATACACCCCACCGAGAGAACTGCCCAGGGATCCTGAGCTCAGTGGCAGTCCAGTGGAAAGGGAGGACCTTTCTTCCCCACTCTGGTAAGAACACCAAGCACTAAATTACACTCTAAGAATCCAAAACTTCAAAATTGTTATTGCATTGTCCTAATTAGCCATGTATCCAAAGCAGTGTGGTGTTCTCCATGTCACAGCCACAAGACAAAGTGAATGACAACACATCACACACCCGAGCTGACTATCAATTTGTCCAAGAATCGTGAAATGCTCTTTCCTGAGGTGGTGCCTGCACAATTAACATGTTGTCCATGTTCACTTAATATTAGACAGATCTGACCAGCATGGTATGATCAAATTTCAAAGGTCTGCATCTAACATTCTTCTGATACCAGTGATAACATAGACCATCAGGCAGATCTTGAAATACACCAGTTGTCAAACAACTCCCCATAGAAAGGGAAGGGAAATGTATATAGTTAATGTACTGAAACCGAATCCATCGCTAAACTGCAATTCTGCCACAGGTTCAAGAATAGTAAGAGCTGGCAGAGGTTTTAGATTTCTCTAAACATCAGGCAGTAAGTTTGCCAGCAGTGCAGCTCACCTCCGCAGCTTCACTAGGGCTTCCACTTCAATGTGCTTATAAGCTGTTCTCCCAGTTATTCTCTAGAGATGGAATAACGTCTGTTCTTTTGTCTCCTGGCTCCCAATTCTTATTCTGGTTCTGGGATTATTGCAGCAACAAGTTCTGTGGAATTTCCAAGCAAAAAACAGCTCCCAAGATGCTTCCGAAATGGAGTGAAGTGTGTGGGAAGAGCGCTTCCCGGCAATCTTGACTATGAGACATTTTGTCCAAGGGAGACCAGGCTCAGAGGACTGGTTGAATTCTAGGGAAAAGCAAATTGTCATCATACAGTTATGCTTGATGTAACTGCTTTGTTAAATACCTCCTTTTCCCAACATTTTTACTCATTAATTAGGCAGGAAAGGGCTTGGTCCTGAAACATACCCTCCTGCATTAGAATAAACAGCATCCAAAATAGTCTTTGGTGATGCTTTAACCAAAGTGATGATTTAAAATAAGAATCAGATGCTTCCTACGCAGGATCAGAAAATGCCAAGTTTCCATTTCTAGGCTGCTTTACTCTGGTTGATCTGGCATGAGAGATGTGAGCCAATGATTTTTTCTCCCAGCTGAGTCTCTGGCCCCAAATGCTTTACACCATGACATATCGCCGCAACCTCTCCTAGTTTATCTCATGCTGCAAAATGCCGCATGCAGACGCCACACCATCTGAGAAGTTTTCTATAAATAATTAAGATAACATTAAAATAACACTTTCATAACCTCAGAAGGTTATCTATCAGGATTCACCATTAATAATTAAGCCACTGCACTGCTTCTGCTGGGAAAGGAAGTATAATTATATACATTTTTCATACATAAAAACGTCATGTGGAGGAAACAAAAGTTAGATCATTCTGGACTTCATCTACGCCATCTATTTGCCACTATTTTATCTGCACAAACGCTTTCAGTAACTTCACAAGCAAGGGGTCAGTGAGACCCACAACCTTCCGAACAAACCCATGTCTCGTTCACAAAAGCCACCTTGCCAGTGCAGCAGCCAGAGCCCTAACGGCCAGGCACGGCGGGAAGGTCGGTCCCGGCACACCAGGCCTTTTTTAACAGCTGCCAATTTAAACTAGGAATGACCAAGGATTGTCTGGTTTTAAACTAGAAGAAGGGAGATTTAGATTGGATATTAGGAAGAACTTCTTTGCTGTGAGGGTGGTGAGACCCTGGCCCAGGCTGCCCCGAGAAGCTGTGGCTGCCCCATCCCTGGAGGGGTTCAAGGCCAGGCTGGATGGGGCTTGGAGCAACCTGGGCTGGTGGGAGGTGTCCCTGCCCAGGGCAGGGGGGTTGGAACTGGATGATCTTCAAGGTCCCTTCCAACTCTAACCATTCTGTGAGTCTATAATTTTCTGTGGTGCCTTCCACCCCACTCCTGCATTTCTTACCTGAAATAAAACCACTTCTTTTCTTAAAAAGAGACCAAGAACTTGAAACAGGGGGACGTTTCCTGCCCTAACTCAGCCCTCCGCACCACGCGCGACCGAGCGGTGCGAGCACCACGGCCCCCAAGCCCTCAGCGCGGCGGGGCGCCGCCGGCCTCCTCCCACTCAGAAGCGGGGCCACGGCCCAGCCCTGCCCGAGCCACAGCTCCAGCTGCCCGGCCTGTGCCAGGCCAACAGCGCGGGCCGCACGCCAGCCCGCCGCCCACACTGGAGGCCTTGCTCGGCCCCTCATCCCGAGCGTCCGGCCGGTGGCCAGCCCTGCCTCCGTGGCACAGGCGGGCCAAGGGCCGGGCAGGGCCCGCTCCCGGTGCCATCTCTGCTGGCCTCTCCGGCTGCCGCGGCACAGGCCCTGCCAGCCCAGCCCAGCCGCGGGGCTCCTGCTTGGCTCCCCAGGCCACCCGTGCCCCACAGCAAGACGGTGACACAAGGAGCGGCTGTGAGCTTCTCTCCAAGTACAAGGGATCAGGTATGTTGCCTTTAATGCTAGTAAAACTTCTTCTTTTAAAAGAATACCCCTCCACAATGATGTGCAGGTTTCCCTTACCCAAACATGGCTGCAATACCAATGGCTGGTGTATGCAGAGCAGCAGCTACATTACACTACATTAGCCTGGACAATTTAACATATCACAAATGTTGATAGTTTAAAACATTTCCAAAAGCTAGAAAATGCTTTGTTTTCCCTTTACAAAGGGTATTTTTTGAACCATGCAGTTTCACATGGAAGTCTCACATGCCCAACTGCACGACCAATTTTTGTACTTGGTTACTAGTATCTGGTACGATATTTGAACACAAAAATAACTGGTTATGCTTTAGGCTGATTGCAAGGTTAGGCACACAACAGATTTGTCCAGAAAATCACTGCCTCACAGATACGATGTAGAAGCCTTGCCATCAGACACTTGCTGTTCTCTGAACAGAAACACACCTTTAGGAGATACTCTTTAAACACAACAAAAAAAGTGACATAAAGAAAACTATTCAGATGGAGATTTGGTGACTCGTGACTATTGGTGCTTTAACAGAGGTTAAAATTTATGTCTGTGTAACACTGTACAGAAGATGCATTATTATGAATGCCTGCCTTTCTGAAAGCATTCTGTGTACGGCACACTGACTGCAACAATGAACAAAGCACTGGCTCTCTGTGGCTGGTTTTGAGCCATCAGATATGCAGTTAAGCACAGTTTGTAAGATTATGTTAATTAGATCCAGTATTTTAATAGGCATCCACATTTTCTTTTATTTTGCCTCCATTTCTGAGGCCACTGCCACTCACTGTAGGATGTGCTCTGCAGTACCGGTGTTAACAATGGCTCTGTGTATCTGGAACAGTGAATATATTCACAAAAAGATAACACCGGCAGATTTAATTTAAGAATTTATTTGGGCACATAAATCCCTTACAGTTGCTTAGAAATGGTCAGAAATGACCCTTTGTTCCAAGTTTTTTCCACTTATTAATAAAAAACAGACTTCCACTATATTCTCTATTTTGTCTTCATAAAAAATCCTCTGGAATCAAAAGCTTGAGTACAAACAAAACCAAATGTGTTCTTAGCTGAAAGAAGGGGACTGTGACTACTGATGCTTTCTGTCTCTATAGACCCCTAAAAGCACAAAATGTTACGCCAAGTTGGTTTGCATCCATTGAGCCAGGTTCTATTCCCAGGTTATAAGACTATTAATTATTGATTAGTCTAACATTGGTTAAAGGGTTTTGTTCCTAAAAGGAACTTGCCAGCATTTCCAACATACGCGTATGACGAGATACTGTTACAGTGATGCAGAAAATGCTGTCTTCATACAACTCATTACTAGGTGCTACCAAAAAAAAAGTACTATTTGAATGGTGATCTGAAAATTGTTTGAATTCCTTGGAATGCAACAGGATTAAGTTTGAAAACCTTAACATGAGCTAGATATCTGAAAAAACTGATAGACAGTGACTCTAACCTGTGCACAGGCTAACTTGCAATGATATTCTGCAGACATAAATCCCCAATCCTCTATGAATTATGAGGAAAGTCTTTCTAGGAGACAACCTGTTCCCGTTCCCACAGAAGCAGGTGTCCAGTTGTTCTCCAAAGCACACGGAGCTGGCTCAGACTCCCCCTCTCGCTGTCAGCAGCAAAATACACAATGTGCTCTATGTACAGGACTCGGTTTATTGTAACTGGTTTGCAGATTTTCCAGTTTGTGATGCAACTAGGAACACATTTTCTGTCACTATTGGTGTATCAGTTTAGAACCAAAGTAGCTGAAGAATATAATCCTGGATGCAAATTCAGACACAATGGCATAAATAACAATCCTGGATGCTCAACCTGGACTGAAATGATTGTATATATAACCCATATATAAGAATCATTAGCTATGAATCAGCCATAAGGCATGCAGAACTAGGGAAGAGGTAATTACAAAAGATATAGCCTGTAGGAACATTTCTACAATGCCTTCTACGGTGTAAAAGGCACACTGTTCAAAAGAAAGGCCACTCAGAAGGCCAACGCGGCCCAACATCTGTGTCCACGATGGGAACACCAGCGCAGCCCTTAAGCAGACAACGTTCTGGGTCCAGAAGCCGGTCAGTTTGTCAAATGTAGAGGCTGCTTCAGATTCCCACCCTCAGCTAAGAGGGAAGGGTCGCTGATAGGTTTTGGAGCAACACAAGGCTACTACTCACACTTGGCACACAAACGGCATTGAAAGTGTATTCCGGTTTCTCAGGGGAAAAGGGGTGGAAATCACAGCCCATTGTGAAAACCAGTATTTAACACGAACATTGACATGAGTATTTAACAGACTGACGAGTAACTGGTGCAGAAGAAACATCTCAAAGACAGATCAAAACCAGACCAAGAAGGTATAATCTGGGGAGATTCTCAGAATACATATTAGTATTAGTGACATTGAAAAAGTTTTTTAAAAAGCTGCAAAAACGTAAGAGAAGATGGAAGCCATAAAAATAAGGGTTTGGTTTACTCTACTGAAAGATCAAAAAATTCCTTCCCAGCCTCCTTACAGTCTCGCCTCCTTACAGTCACAGAGAAAGGAGCCTTTTACAGTCCCAAAGCTGCAAAGCCCATAAGCCCAACACTGGGCAAAGGAAGGTGCCGCTATCACGCTCTGCCAGGCTGAAGTTTATTAGCAGTACAACCGGTGCCTGTGGCTAGCAACTCTGCTACTGGGGCCATGCAGAATTCTGCTTTCTCCCCCAGCGGTACGCTGGCAGAACACACTCAGGACAAGTTTACTTGGCAGGTCCCAGAACTCTTTTCATGGCCTTTAAATACCACACATAAATCAGAATTGAGCTAACAAGAATGCATTACCCTAGCACATGAATCTAACCTCCTGAGACTTCCAGGGAATCGCACACCAACACAAATTTCATCGTCTTGCTGTCTGAATTTGCCTTCTGCAGCGAAACACCACACCACAGCGTTCATCCTGATGGGCCTCTGGTTGATACTAACAAAAGGTGTTGCAAAACTAAACTGTCAGTGTGCAAAGGGAAGATTTCATAGTGCGTGCTTATACCCTACTCTTTCCTCAGCGTTCTGCTGATCCACTAATCTCTTTAAAAAAGGAAAGTGAGGACAGAAGACACTGTATCTGTACTATACCACATATGGATGGGAAATACATGAATTTGTTATAAGCACTAACTATTTCAAGTCTCTGGAGAAATTAAAGAAATACCATTAACTAGCAATTTCACACTTACTGCATTTTATTCCATGTGTATCTGTGAGCATGCACATAGATAGATTTAAAATCATAATTGAAAGTATTTTCTTCACTGTGACTCTGAAATACAAGACGTTAACACTCCGGGGTGACACACGTCCATCTGTTATTGCACGATAAGACTTGTGTCACCTACACTCCGCCAGCAGACTGCACGATTTCTTTCTGGTTCTGCTGTTGTGACTGTTAAGACAGCAATCCCTCGGTAATACGCAGATCTCCATACAATTCCTCTGGCTGGAGTACAAGCAGAATATATGCAAAGACTCATAATTTATATTCCAGTAGTCTGTGATCTCCAATGTTCCAGGCCCTGTAATCCTCTTCCTTCTGTACCGTATGTCCTTCAATCCTCATTTTCCTAGTTCACACACCCTTAATTAATCCTCCATCCTGAATCCCAAATTCTTCTCCCTTCTCTTCCTAACCATCTTTTTATTGTCATTCTACTGAGCCACATACACAACAGGACTGCTCCTAGACGGCAGGTTTTCATTCTGCTCAACCTTAGACATCTCAAATTCACAGACCTCACACGAAGCAGGCTGCAGTTCATCCTCAGTTATGGTGGTGCTCTCAAACCATTCAGATCACACTCTTTTGCTTTAGGATGCTGCCCGACTAAAATACTGCTTGAATTTCTTTCACTGTCATTTTACTACTAATTAATATCACCCATTTTTCCACACATTTAAGATGAGGTGGATCAAGACAGTAAAGAAAAAAACCAAAACCCTGTCTTGAAGAAAACAGTCAGAATCAAAGTATTCAGAAAAGTTTGTTATTTGCCAGAATATTGAAACTTAAAATCTTAAAAACCAACATATTGTTTTCCATTGAGGGCAGCTCCATCATCTCAACTGTAACTAATCAGCCTTTTTGGCTTATCACCAGAAATCTGTAAAGATAGCTTATTCAAACTCCTTTGCTAGTGCACTTCCAGCTTATAACCCCCAACCAACATTCTCGTCCTCACGTCTGATGCACATCTGCTATTAAAAACCCTGAGCTTCATCTTCATTCACTCTTCTCCTGAAAATCCATAGTAGTTGTGGTATTATAGCCACAACTGTAGGTAACTATTATAGGTAATATAAGTATTATCTAAAAGTTGAAAGGATGTATAGCTCTTAGGGTGTGATATTCCTTTAATTAAACTGGTTGAGAGAGATTGAAAACCAGAGAAGGTGCTCCGGCCAGTAGTGAACGTAACTGCAAGTCTATAACCTTAACTGGTTCAATCTCAGCAAAACCATCATGCGGAGATCTTGCTCTTTCAACAGCTAAGACATCTCCCACTCACTGATATTTTTAACCTTTAGATTTTACTCCCAAAAATTTAATTCCTTAAAGACATAATTGCTAGTTGTAGCAGAGGTAGTTTGTAAAGAACGCTTTATAAATGGAACAGCCATTTTATTAGCTGAATTGGAAGCATGAATTTTAAACGTGGCCACCAGTAATACATAGGGAAGGATATGGGAACAAGACTTTATATAGATGGTTAAAAAACACATCTGCTTCAGGATAGTCTCTTTCCATTTACATCAACTCTGCAAAACATCAGAGTCCAATTAAGAAAAAAAAAAACAACCAACAAATAAACCCAAACCAAAACAACAACTCATGCAAAGTTTTATATGACTTAAAGAAAAAACATAGACTGAAAAATTGGACATGCTTCTTCAGTGTGTAACTGACTTCAGCTGGACTGGGCTAGTTTGTAAGTAAGCATATAGGTGGAACTTGGGCAAATCCTCACAGAATTTCTGTAAATTCTATTGCAGGTTAAAATTACAAACATTTGAAAGAACTGAAAATCACACTGTATTTGTGCACTTTAGTAACAGCTTGTTTAATGAAGAGAGCTGGTCTGAAATCAAAAGGCTAATGAAGGTGGTACATGTAAGACAATCAAATGAAGGGACCACTGGATACTAAATTTGCTTGCTATACCTTAGAATGCAAAGCACTAATTAAATAAATTAGTCTAATCTCCTCTGAACTGGTGTCCTCTACACTGCACTACCTTCCATGAAAACAAAAGCATCTCCTCACGTCCCCTAAAAGACTGTGCCAGTCAAGACATTCTGTTTGGAAGCCCATCACAGAAAAATAAAAAAGAGTGTTGGAACGAGTGACACCAACATTCAAACAACACTGTAAATCAGGTAAGGCAACCAGAAACTAATCTGAAAACAAGAGAGCTCTCCTGTAGAAATAACCCTGTTATGGCAGGGAGCTTAATAAAAGGACATGTCACAAAAGGGCTGTTTATGTTAGAAGAACTCTTGCTATAAACTGTTTATTTCCATTATTAAGACCTTTGTTTCAACTAGCACAGAACCAAGCTTTGAGAGGACCCTCATACTCAGAGATTTGATTACATTTCTAGTTTTACAGTAGTGTCAGCCATATTCTGGTCTAAATCCAGAATGATTCACTAACTTCACTTGACATGCTACAGTTTTTAATTTTGATTTTTTATTTAGCTAAGGTCAGATCTGTGTCCTGACTTGCTGAATTCGTTTCATGTGGCTCTCTCAGGCTTCATTACACTTGCATGCCATCACGAGACTGTAAATTCCTTTCTCAAGAAAAATACTAGCCACAGGCTTGCTCGGGTTTTGTGTTTAAAAAGTGTATTATCTAAAATGGAGGTGGGCTCACTGCCACATCGTGTGATTAACGCCAAACTCTACTTTTATTGGTATTATCCAGACTGCTTACCAGCTCAAAGGGTACAAAGCAAGAAACAGGTGTTACAGAACCACAGTGAGATAGGTTTTAAAACTAATGTAAAACTACTGACAGTTATAACTACCGCTTCAGTAAAGTTAACTTCTTTGGACAACATTTCTATCGTCTGCTACACATTCCTATGGAAAGGTCTCAGAACTGAAATTAAATTGGATGTCCTAACACACAGGGCATTGCATAAACCTGAGATTCGATCAGTTGCTGTTTCTAAGAGCCCGGCACAATGTTTTCAAACACTATGTTTAATTCTGCCCCGCCCCGCCTTTTTTTTTTTTTTCCTAATATGCAACATTGCAGAGCTGGTTCCATCTCAGCCCTTTTCAGTTACAGAAGACTGAAAAGAACGTTTATAGCCCATCAAGCCCCAAAGAGCTGACAGGCCTTTCTGTAGTATTAACAAGTACAGTCTTGTTAATAATAAACAAACAAGAGAACTACAATGCCGCTGGTATTGATTAAAATACCACTTAATGGCACTAACACTGGAGAGAGGATGGATAGCAAGATAATCCAGTGTTCCTCCAGATGCAGGGGACCCCAGCTGCACAGTGCTGGACACAGACCCCAAATCAGAGCATGACACGCCGTCATCTGTGGAGAAGCTCATCAGCATTTTGGTCTGCAGGAGTCTTACAGGAATTTTTTGGAAGGAAACAGCTCTATTCTTCATTTTTACTGTCAAACAAAAGGACGTTGACACGAGAACATGCTTCTTTACTCTAAGGTAAAGCCAAGGCCATGCAGGCAGTGTCAGGGGGGCCACCGCTGGTGCCTGCAGGCTCCTCCGCTCTGCCGGGCCAGTCGAGGTTCTGCAGCACATCACAGCCCTGGAGACCAGCCTGCCCATGGGGCATGGCACGGTGCCCTCCCGCTGCACCGTCACGGGGACCACTAACGCCTTGGTACGCAGTGATCTTCCTGCTGGGATCACCACAGCTGCAAAGGCTAAACAACAGAAACAAATATATTTTTATACTCGGATATTTACATTTCTGTAGTTTCATAGCCAGCACTGTTTAAAAGAAAAGTCATGGCGTGAAGTTAAGGATGAAAAACTTATTCATCAGGGCTGTGCGTTTACCAGAGCAGCAGTGACTCTTCCACTGGGGCACCATCCAGCAGCCACCATCCCAGTGCCAGCCTCAGGGGTACCGTCAAGTTCATCAGCTACAACTGGCACAGCTCTAAGACTTCAGCAGCAAACACCAGCACACACTGCACGCCGCTTGGACTTTAAAGGTATTAGCCTTCCTGTGCCTATGGATATATTTACCAACACATTTTATTAATGTGAACACTGTTTACGTGTAGAATATATAGTGACACAAGAACATCTGCAAATCTTTCATCACTTGCTCAGTTAAAATGACAGATTTTTCTATCGGGTCCCACAGGAAAGGGCCCGTGCTAGTCTTTCCTGTAAGCTGAACAAGACTTGAACTAGTCTGAAATAACGCTCCAGATCTCCATCTCTCTCTACTGCTTCTATTTTCTGGCATTTAAAAAAAAAAAAAAAAAAAAAGAAAAAAAAAAAGAAAAAAAAAAAAGAAAAAAAGACAGATGGAGTTCTCAAAGAGCAACTTCAATGTGTGTTGCAATCACTACACACAGCAGCAATTCCAAGAAAACCTACAAACATTCGCACTGAAAATAGCACAAGTCTTGAGTTTATCTAATATTTTAAGCAGCAAACCTTATGCTAGAGAAAAGGATGCCAAAGAAGAATCAGAAGGTTCCTCACTGGCCGTTTAGGATTTTCTGAGAGGTCTTCTCCACTTCAGTAATCCAGCATAGGCTGACCTCAAGTGAACAGATCCCCGATAGAGACCTGAACCCAGGTCTCTCTTCACTCCCATAACCTTCCTAACTTGGGTCTTTTTCATGGTCCTGTGAGGAATTTATAGCCATGGATCCTGGCATAAAAGTACTCTTCTTATGAGTACTGCTCCCAGGACGGAGGTGGCTTTGCTTGGCCATTTGTTTTGTTGTTGGGGGGATTTTTTTTAAGTCTTATTGCACTTAAAATAGGACTGATCAAATGTTTTAGAATTCCTGTGTTTTCAGCTTCCCAGAAGCTTTCCTCCCCTGCCAACACAGCAATGACAGTGGCTTAAAAGTTACAATCTCTGGCTTAAAAGTTACAATCACAGATCTCCTTCTAAATTGAAATGAATGGAACTTGATTGATGGGGGAAAAAACAATTATTCTGGAGAAGGAAGAGAAAAGTGAATAAAAGATGGGTGAACTTCAGAGCAAGTAGAAATGGAAACACCTAATTAGGTAGGCAAGGGAAACAGCAATGAGATGATGCACTAGGATGGTAGCAGAACAGACTGTAACATAAGAGTAGGAGAGTTCACAAGGCCACCGGGTGTCCGAGAACAACAACAGATTTATCCATGTCCTTCACTAAAGACAAGTCTACCACAAGCTTAAGTGAATTAAGTTAAAATTGGACTTCAGTTATCCTGACAGCTGAGAAATGGAATAAACTATTCAAAAAATCCATTTCTAAATTAAAATTTTGAATCTAAAGCATAGCAACTTTGTAATTAAGAATGGCATGCATTGAAAGAAAAGACCAAACCCAAGCACGTCTTCAAGATACAGTTCCTTGCAAGCTACAGTGTGACTGGATCTTAACCATCAGCAATAATTTCTTCTAATGCACCTAAGCATTTTCTAATGGAACAGTACATGTCCATCAACTGGATCCAAGTAAGTCAAACTATAGCCCTTGTAAACTGTGTATAAATGAGACAATTATAATATTACTACCTGGTTTTGACTTCTGGATAATACACTAATGAAATGATTCCTGAACACTTACAAAGAAGCACAGTAAGCCTCTTAAATGATTTCTTGACAGAACCATATAGATAATGAGCATGTACTGGCAAAACGTAGTTTTAGATGATAATACGGGTATTTCCTGGATGCTTTAGGAAATTCAATAATGAACTTGCTTGGGAAAAAAATAATAATAAATTACCTGAATCACAACCATGTATTTTCCTATTACTAACAGACAAAATGACGGATTACAAACAGTTTTCCTCTCATAGCACCTTCTATGTGTGATCTCAATCACTAAACCTAATGAAAGCTTCTATAAAAATTGAGAAGATTAGTACAGACTAAACGTGACAGATTGGGAATACTAGGACACAGAAGCCTGGCTTTCCAAGATCACATGCCAGAGGGCTGTTAATGTAACTATTCTATTCCAAGGATGAAGTCCAGGCTTTCCAGTCCCAGGCTAAGAGGCAAAATACTGCTAAGAGCTTTGAATTACTGCACTCAGAAGTCTGGAAATATTAAGGTGAAGTCACTTTGCTGCAGACCTCTGTAGTCTTGCGACACATCTTTACCCATGTGACTGCTGATTATTTTATGTCCAGCCGAGGTCCTGTTCTCCCTCACCACGCCTGTGGTACCTACACCCTGCTACGCCCTGCCTTAACCATTAAACAGCTCGTGCTGGAATACTGAAGCAACTGGGCGTTTTCACAATACGCATAAAAGCCATCATTCAGACTTAAAGGAAAAACAAAACCCACCACCACCAAAAAAATCCAAGCCATGGTATTTTCTTCACCTCCGTGCCTGGGTTTTCCCCTCCAAGTACTTCCCACACACCAGAGAATGTGTGCATTCAAGCAAAAATGTGCCCCACGGTTCACATTCCATCCCACTCATATTCCAGTGTTGGAAGTGTTGCAGTTGTTTTGCACAGTGCATCGCCAGAAATAAGTACGTTAAGCCAAATAAAGTTCTGATCAGTAGGTATTAAAATATATTATTTTGGGGATACTCTGACACTTTGTCAGAGTCAAATCCATACAATTGCACTTAGAGCTGCTTTGAGCATACCACTTGCTGAAGAAAAGCAACTGGAAATATGGTCCTGAAGCATGAGCTTCTTTTCAGGAGAAGAAACTACAGAAACTTGTACTCTACAAGTTTCCTGTCTCGAAGAACACCCAAGTTACTAAAAGCTAACTGATGAAAACAAGAGGCTTCCTTTATTCATTAGATATTTCCTGATCTTTTCCTAACGCGATAGTCCATAACAACACTCATCATAGCCCACGCTTTCAGAGGAACACTTTTCTCATAGCCAATATGTTTATTTTATTACAGATTCAGCATTTTAACTCACCAGAAGATTTGGAAAAGATCTGCAAATAACTTTTAGTTGTACAGAAAATCTGCTGCAACGGGCTTTCTACCTAGTTCTATGAAAGCTGAAATGTTCAAATGAACAAAATCACCTCCAACAACTTGCTGATCGATGTTTATTACTACTGAGGTTTTGCCAAAAGAAAATGGCAGTTTTCCCTACAGGAAAAAATCATGTGTTATGGAGACTTCACAGCTGGAAGTCAAGTACAAATTCATCCTGACAGAAATCTTGTATTCTAAATAAGACTATATTTTGGCCACCAGCAATTATCTTTAAGGAAAGAAAAAAAAAAAAGGTTCTGACAGTGTCATACAAGGCAACTGTAACACAGAAGAAACATCAAATTCTTTGCCTTTCACTCACTTTTACTTTGCTATGGGTCAGATCTGCAGCACTGAAACCAGAACAATGAGGGTGGGGAGGAAAATCCACAAAATTCCTCTAAAACAGAAGAAAACAACGAGGGGGTAGGCAATAAACTAAAACTGTACTTCCAGGCTAAACTGTTAGTTGTAACAAAAAGCCAGGAAGATAGAACTTAAGAGACAGACAACAATGACAGACACTCCAGGCAAGGTGCGCAGTCACAGATGATACAACATCAACGCCTGCTGTGACAACAGCTTTAGATCAACAACTTCTCATCTATACTAATTATTTCAATGAACTTTCTTTTTCCTTGCAGGAACGCAACCTCCCAGTTACTCAGAAGCATCTACTGGTGTAGTTGTAACATCAGCAGTGGTTGGTTGAGATAGTCTCCAACAGACGGGAGGAACCCGCAACGTCCCTCACCACCGCTCTTGGAAGCACCTACGGCAGCAGGGAAGAGCACAGCACGTACTTGTCATTACACATAAGCACATGATTTCATGTTCTAATCAAACATTTCATTTTCATCTGTCTTTGAAAAAGGAAAGGTGAGGACAGCAGTGAAAAGCAAACCAATCCCAACTGTAAATCACGGTCAGCACAGTACGCTGCAGCAACAGCATGGGGAAGAAATCAAATGTATGTACATATTACATATATATACGTGTATCCAAGCACTCTATCTCACAAATCCCACTCAAACCTTTAAGTTACTTATGGGGGTATTTTTACAAGAGTATTGGTCAAAGGGACATGGCACTCATTATGATTTTCCCGTTTATAGCAGTTGTCTAGATACTAACAGATATCGCATTGTACTGAAACCAACAAAAAGGGGTATTCACAGATACAGCTCATTGCCTTTTGTCAAATAGAGCAAAGCAACAGCATGGGAACTATTTATCATTCTGCTGGGGGGGTAAAAAATTCTAAAAAAAAATACTGTATTTTGCTACAATGTTAGTCAGCTGTTTTTTAGCAACCTGATCACGTCCAAGAAATTCTAACTCTTGTAGAAAAAGACAGTGATTAAAACAAACCAGTTCATTTTACTGTAACAGCCGGTACAAATAATAAGTACCAGAGCTATTATCCAGCACGTTCATTTATTTCAAAGTACACCAATTATGAAGGACACTAATTCAGCTACCAGACTTCATGGCACGTCATTGCACAAGCCTGGATGCTGCACATGCAACTGGCCCAGAAGGAATATCTTAATCTGAAAAACATACTTTCTTCTCTGTATTTATCATCTGCACAGATAATTAAGCAGAATCCTGGCCACTCATGCTGGAGCTCCTCTTTCTGGTGAGGCATGCCCCAAAAGGCAGAAACAGGTTCCCGCCCCTGTCATGTCAGATGTACACACTAAGAAACAGGTACAACCATGGGGCTTCCTGCTGGAGAAGTCACCGAACATCTTTTGAGAGCCCAAGTTATTGGTCCTCTTTAGGCCAAACCTCCTTGTCTTCGCAGCTGTAAGACATCAACCAACAGCACAGTTTCAGTACAAGAGCTTTGACCTCAGACAACTGCTCAACAGAACACACTGATGGAGTACGGCCGCTTGCCGCAGCTCTCTTCAGCACTATCTAGGAGGGAAAGGATGATTTCACTTAGGTGGATCAAGGCTGGAAACATGCAAATATTGCTGCATGGCCTTTCCTTCGTTAGAACAGTCACACACATCTCATTCCCACCCGCAAAGCTGAGGAGGGAGTCTATCAGGGAGAAAAGCGGTAGGACGAGGGGAAATGGGTTTTGAACTGAAAGAGAGGAAGATTTACACAAGATATTATGAGGAAATTGTTCACTCTGAGTGTGGTGAGACCCTGGCCCAGGTTGCCCAGAGAAGCTGTGGCTGCCCCATCCCTGGAGGGGTTCAAGGCCAGGCTGGAGGGGGCTTGGAGCAACCTGTCCATTGCAGGGGAGTGGAACTAGATGGTCTTTAAGGTCCCTTCCAAACCAAACCAGTCTATGGTTTCTCAAGGATATGTAAATAAGTATACCAGATGTACATGCATCAGAGAAAAATCATCAGGGCTAACTTTCGTTTTGGAAATTTAACTGCCAGCAAACCAGAGCATAAACACGTCAAATAGGTTGATAAAAAGTGACTCTTTTTCTCATCTCACTTTCACCAAACTATTAAGGTCTCTGCATTTCATACAAAGAGAGAACCCAAGGAGCCCTGAGCTTAAATGGAACCCTGGTCAGAGAACATGGACAAAAGCCCCAGGTGAGACTCATCAGGGCAAGAATGACCCAATAGTGCTCTTGGTACCCTGACGCAGAGAAATAGCAACAGATTCTTGAACAGAAGGATCCACTGACTCTGGCAAAACTAGCAACTTGCGATAAGTGAATGGAAAGTAAATTCTAACTCTGCAACACTTAGGCTTCACGTCTCCCTTTTCAGAGCACAGGGCCCAGGGAAACAGGAACACTAAAGGAACGCTAAAAATCCCATTCACAAATGCAAAGCCTTATTTTGGTAACACTGAAAGCACTAGGCTTGTACTTTACCTCCTCCTACACGACAACTCCATTACACAGCCACACTTCCCCGCAGTTTGCATCATGCGGAAACTGCACAAAGGTCAAGATTAATTTCACAAACAAAAAAATGTAATTTTATTACATCATTTTAAAATTGTATGGCAGTAGGGAAAATTTCCCTCCAACTACACACTAATATCCTTCTTGTTAAAAGACAAAACAAAGAAAGTTTATTTCGTGATAAAGCACCCTATTTATTAAGCTGTAGGTAATGTCCAGTGACAGTCGCACCACTCCAATACTCGGCCGAACAACCTGGAACCGTGTAACAGTTTGGGTAATCGCCTTACTTGGAGATGTTCCGATTGCATCGTCCCTGTTCATGGCTGAGCAATACCCCACCCCCAAGAACGGCTCAGCTTAAGTCGATAAGCTGAAAGCAGTACAATACTCAAGCTCTAAAGGACAATAAATCAGAACCTGGATGGTTCCATGTACTCCAGAACCTTAATCGGACTGGAAACTGTAGTAATTAATTTGGCTAAAGACATACAAAGAAGCACCAGACCACTAGATGAGCAATTTGTATTGAGTAAATCCTGCTGGTTTTACTGCCTATTCAGTCACTGACCTAACTGCTTCTGGTACACAGTACTTTTCCTATCTTAAGAAGGCATAGTGAATTCAACTCAGCTACTTGGATTAATAAAGTGAGCACTTGTTGTATCAAAGGGGACGTCTGTACATTTAAGTGAGCTACTGTATGCATCTCGTCAATAATCTGCCAAAGACCTCTTCTAAAAACTTAGAAAACATCTATCTTTATAAATCCAAGTCATCCCTTAAAAGTCTCCATGATAATCCAAATGAGGAAAAGTGTAGTCCTTCTGAGAACAGAAAACCATAGGAAGTCCATGAAGGTATCACCATCACCATACAGGTGCTTCTGAAACACCACAACTGCGCAAAAAATTAAGAGCATCCAGTTATCTTTGCAATCAGAGCCTTACCACGATACACAACAGACCCCACTGCTGTTCAGGAAGTCTCTGTTCTATTGGGCCAATACTTTATATTAATAGAGAGAGTCACCACAATCCAGTAAAAATGGCGTATGTCTTTAGCACTGCCTAGATACTTTCTTACATCCTATTTTAGTCAATAACGTGCATTTAAAGTCTTCAAAGCATGTGTACTTAAGCAGTCTTCAAATTACATTCAGTTATGTAAATATGCATTTATCTAGAAAGCTATTGCAAACCTCTGTGTTTATACTCTCATACAGTTCTTTAGGGATCTTCATTTTTTTCTCTAAAATCGTAATTTCATATGCACAAGAAAAAGTTAGGATTATCCGTCTTGTACTTCCTGAAGTTTTGGAGCATAAATTTCTATTAACTTCTTTAGGGATACAGTAGACTTAAAATCTTGTAACGACAAGTAGGCAAAACAACAGAAATTTGCACTGCATTCCTAATTCTTTCTTGGCACCATACTGATTTTTCAGTAAATCATGATATATATACTTTACATTTTATCTATTCCAAGAAAACAAACTCATTATAGGAACAGTCAAGATGATCATGAACTTCCTGCCTACAAGTAATAAGTGTCATACAGCTCGGAGCACACAGAGACGTCTCCACATTAGACACCTGATTTAGAGGCCAATTCAGCTCTGGGAAGAAATGTTCCTCACACTTTGAGGTATGAGCAAGCTGGCTCACACACACGATGGTCTCGTATGTGTCCCCTACTGCGTTCATTTCCTGTTTATGAAGCCAAGAGAGAAACAGTGAGGAATAGGAAACATGCCACAAAGCGCTGCTTCTAAAATTTTCTGGTTTTCTCCCTAACCCCCTAAATTTATTACACAATGAACTGTTTTATCTAAAACAAGGATGTTCGCAAAATCAGACACTGCTGAAGCTCTATATCTAGGTTCAGAAGATGTGCTCAAATAGTAAATGATTTATCCTACCTGAAACACCACTGCAACGTCTAGATAATGTGGGCCAAATTTACGACGGAGAAAGAATGGTTCAAACAATCTGAATCTGAGTTTCACCTCCTTCTAACCCTTCTGAATACATTCAAGTGTGAATAAAGCGCTAAAATGAGTTTTAGCTTTAATATGAATGTCACCCACTCGTATGACATTTGAACCCCAGAGGTGAAATAAATTACACGACACACAAGGATTTACCAGCAAGAGCTCAGGAGGGTTTATCTGCAGCAGCCTCACGGCCAGTGGCTTCCCCACCGCGTGACGCCGCTGTGGCTGAACAGCCCGTTTGCCTCGGACTGGGGACACCCCTGCTGCGTGGCCCATGTCTCACTGGATGAGACTAAGAAGGGGAAACGCAGGCCAAGCTACAGGAAATAACGTGTCTTAACACTGACTTTCAGAGAATTCCTGGAGCCAGCTGGCATGGGCTTGACTTGTCTTTTCCAAAGAACCAGGCTGATGCTGCAAGTTAAAACACTGAAACTTCTGAAAAGAATTTGCTTCTCTCATTTATAAGTGCTGAAACTGAGGAATCCTGGATATTCCAAGAGGAGAAGTCTAAGACTCCTACACCTCTGAAAAACATACCCACAGGCTAATAAATATCCAGGTAGTGGCAGGGACAGCAAAGTCAAGAGAATAACTATTACAGCAAGCTAATTTCAAAGGGAAGCCACACTGCACATGCTGAATTGTGAAATGCTGCACTTGCCTTTTGTAAGTCTTTAACACTACGTGACCTAATGGGGAAAACAAACCTGAAATCAAACTGCTTTCCAATACAAGACTAGAGCAATTACTTAGAATTCCTGAAAATATGGTAACCCAACAGACACTACCACTAACAAAATCGCAGTCTTCATGGTTGGAAGGAACCTCTGAGATCACCAAGTCCAACCATACACACACCAAAAGCAAACCACCCGACCCAACGATCTCAGCCACTAGCACATGCCCTGAAGTGCCACATCTACATCCCCCGCGCAGCGGCCACAGCGGGGCCGGGGCAACGAG
>VZRU01014089.1:0-14462 GCA_013398155.1 Pedionomus torquatus | reverse complement strand
CGGGGGGCGGCCGGGCGCGGGCCGGTCCCGCGGAGCTGTCCGGGCCGGCCGTGCTGAGCCCGGCGGGGCGGGACCGGGACCGGGAGCGGGACCGGGAGCCGCAGCCTGCCGTCCTGCTCTTGGGGGGCGGGGAGCTCTGCCTCCCCCCGAGCCGCGGGGACGCTAACACCTCCCTTGCGGTGCTCGGCGGGGGCGCTTTCCTGGCTCGGTCAAGAGGCCCCGACACAGAGCTGGCTGGTCAGAAGCTCGCCCTTGGTGGCCATCGCCTCCCCCTGCTTTGTCTGAGCCGGCAATGGCCGCTTAGAGATCAGTTAGTCTGATTGCTGGGCTTCTGCGGTCGTGACAGCCCAAAGCGGCACTGCCGCCAAAGGACACTGTATTCAGGTGTCGTCTCGGTTTTTATCTATTACCCTGTTGTTAGGGAAACGTCACCGAGTCCAACACGCAGAACGTTCGGTACTGAAAGGTTTTGAAATAACCCGATGTAATTCCGAACAGGCGCACCTATAGGCCATCACTGACATTTTTCCACATGAGCAATTTGAGGGAAAGGTACTGTCCAAGGCTTGCAAAGAAAGGTACCCTTTCAAAAATTGCCTTAAGAGCCTCAAAAGCACACCATTGTTTTATTCATGAGCGAGTTAATATGCATAGGCCACGGAAGTTGTTCCTGTGCTTGTATGGAAACATAAACCCATCATGTGTGCGTTAGGAGCCGTGAGGGTACGTGCCTGCTCCACAGGCAGTGGGACTGCTCTCAGGAGCCAGCTGCCTTGGCTAATTTTCAGAAAACTAAACCGGGCGTATGTACCGCCTTATCCATCCTCCCAGAGGTCTCAGTCCAGGCCGATTGCTTTAGTCGTTCCTGAATTTCACATATGCAGTATTGTCTGCTAGTGGTGGAAGTACCGGGGAAGTTATTTCCCCCTCTGTATTAAATTGTGAGGATTGATTTGTCCTTCTAACATTTGTAGTGTGTAGTTGCTTCCTCCAGTCACGCCACCTCATCAGAATACTGTCCTCGGCAGAGGCTTATGCGTCCATGTGCCACTGGTGGTCTGCAAAGTTCAGGGGAGTTCTAGCCCACCCATCCTCCTAAGGCACCCGTTGGCTGCCCCACACCCCCGTCTGTGTTCTGGGAAGTGGATCCCTGGGGAAAACACCTGACGTGGAAAAGGAATGAATCCTTATTTCGTCTCAGTGTTGATGACTAGGAGAACAACTCAGACAATCTCACCAGCAGAGAAAGCGCTTCCTGTGTCAGAGATTGAGCCAAACGAGGGAAAAGCTTTGCAAGAAGCAAGGCGGTGGGTTAATGCCTTCTGGCTCGTTCTGATAAGGCACGGCAACCTCAAGGTAGCAGGGCACGTCAGGATCCGCTAGTCAGAACCAAAGCAGAATTCTCAGGCAAGCTTCAGTGTTGTTACCCTACAGCTCGGTGCTGTCCTGGTCCCCTGCGCAGGGTGTTGTGTCTGCTTTGGAGAGCAAACCCCGGAACCTCAATGAACTGCACAGCTAAAAACATAGGTAATAGAGTTTGTGTGGCCAGTCCTACCAGTAAATACAGAAAATATAGATGTATCGTGTTATATAGTGTGTATATATAATATAGAGCATACACAATATGCATTGCATGTATATATACTATTACGTAGATATAATAGTGTACATACTATATCATTTAGTATTTATATAATGTATTATGCACTGCATTTAACTTATGTTATATTATGTTATTATGCATTTAACTTATGTTATATGTATGACAGAACATATAGACGCGTTGAGCTATGGCTAATTACAAAAAATAAGCTTTTAGTTACACAACACTTCCAAGTTTCAGGCAAAAAACCCTCACATGCACTCTATCAAAACTTTTTTTTCTTTTTTTTTTCTCAGGATTTACAGAACAATATAAAATTAGGACTGTTATGATTTGGTTTTTTTTTAATAAAATCATATATAATATTAAGAAGTTAGTGTAGAGTACTCCAGAAGAATTAACTTTTGCCTTGGTTCTGACTGTCAGATCCAAGCAATAACTTAAATATTTACTAAAAACAAAAAAACACAAAAACACAAAAACAAAACAAAACAAAAAAAAAAAAAAAAGAGAGAGAGAACTTGCTAAAATTAGTTGAAAAGGTTAGAATAATGCTAAACACTACATGAGTTAGTGTTCTTCGGGTAAATAGAAGGCTACATAAGGACACCACTTTGGGACAGCAGATCTTCATAAATTCCAGTTTTACGGAAGGGCCTGGGAAATAGCAAAAGGAGGCCAGCGTGTCCAGGCAGGATGAAAAGGGCAGTTGCTACCAACCAGGGGGAATCTTTTGATAGGCTGAAGAGGTGTTCAAATGAGTAAATTACAAAGGATCATAAAATATGGCAAGTTAAATGTTAAAGTGCAACAAGGCAGGCAAAAAAAGAGTTTGAGCATTAATTTGCAAAAAGTGTAAATGCTAAAAGTAGTCATTCTCTGAAGGGCTAAGAGCAGGAAGAGAATACACGAGGTCAATACAGTATTTCCTTAATCCTCCTACACAGGTACAGACTTGAAGATGATCAACATTTTGGAAATTTCCAGAAATACTTCTGATGAAAGTCCAGAAAACTGCAGACTGCTAAACCCCCTAGCTGCCTGTTGCAAACAGTGGAAGCTACAATAACACAGACAGGATTGGAATGTACGATACATTGAGAAGCATGATTTTTGCAAGGGCTCACAGAGAAGCTGGAGATCTCGTAGGAGTCGGCAGACATGAAGGTGAGCACATCTTTGGGTTTCTTGGGTTTCCGAAAACGTTCCACGGGGTTCCGTATCAAAATCCGTATCCGTCTTAAATTAAGAGACCATAGAGGGAAAAGAAAAAGTCTTTTTATGGGTAAAGAACACCATGCGACGCTGGGAGCGGCTGTCACCTTTCGTAGCCCAGACCAGGGTCCCCTGCGCCGCTGCTGGAGCTCAGGCCAGTGCCCGGCTCCTTGGCCCAGGGGACGCAGCTGCCACCTTCCCCTGTGAAGTGAGCAGACACCAGGCTGAAAACAAGGGCACTGAAATGGTTCTCCATAGTGTAACAAACCGAGCTCTGGTTCCAAACACATTCAAAAAGCAACTGGTCAAGGTAATGGAGGAGACTCCCATGAAGCATTAGTAACTACAAAGGCATCACCTCCAGCTAAACCTATAAATTGGAAAATTTATGGTGGGTAGAAAAAAAAATGGAAAAAATATCACTATGTTACTGGTAAATGCTCTGTTCTTGAACCCTTCCCTTCGCAACCTTCATTGCAAACATAGGCAGGATACTCTGCTGGACGGACCTTTGATGTCACAAGTACAAGCCTTGTTACTTTCCTGGCAAAATGAGTTTTAGCTACCATAGAATCACAGACTCATAGAATCATTCAGGTTAGAAAGGACCTTTAAGACCATTGAGTCCAACCATCAACTCACCTCTGGTAAAACCCATCACTGACCCCTGTCCCTCAGCACTGTGTCAACCTCTTTTAAATCTCTCCAGGGATGGTGCCTCAACCCCTTCCCTGGGCAGCCCATTCCAAGGCTTAATAACCCTTTCAGTATAAAGATTTTTCCTAATATCCAATCTAAACCTCCCCTGGCACAACTTGAGGCCATTTCCTCTTGTCCCATCAGTGTCACAAAGGGCTGAGTCACTTGTCACATGAACGTTAGGTCACAGAATCACAGAACTGTCACGGTTGGAAAGGACCTCTGAGATCACCAAGTCCAACCATACTCAACACCACAACCCAGTGCCTACAACCCCAGCCACTAGAGATGCCCTGAAGTGTCACCTCTACACATTTCTTCAATCCCTCCAGGGATGGTGACTGCACCACCTCCCTGGGCAGGTCCTTCCAGTGCACTCCCCAGTAAAGCAATCCTTCCCAATATCTAATCGGAACCTCCCCTGCTGCAAACTCAGACCATTTCCTCTGGTCCTGGCATTATCAGATAAAAAATCTCAGCCCTCACCTTTTTATGTCTGCATCCTCACTCCCATTATTCTTCTTCCAGGATCTCCAACACAAGATTTCTCTCTTTCTTTACCTTTTCACTGCACGGGCCTCAGTAGGGCTGTAATCTCAGCGAGTCTTTCTGAATTCTACCCTTCCCAACCCAGCAACAGCCACAGCTGCAGTCACTACTGACTTCAGCACGAGGACACAAGCTCTGTCAGCTGTTACGGAAACTGAACTGTTGTGATTTAAGGCAGAATTTGTGTTTTGGTATTTGCTGAATTTGATAGAGACAATGACACAAGTTGTACCATAAAAGTAATGTCTACATTGGATCTTACATCAATATCCATTTCCATGGTGATTTTATGCCATTAAATGCTAGCATTGGCATAGCCACAACTGGTATTGTATAATAAAAATGTTTATTAAAATCCAGCCCGTAAAGGTCTTTCTGCAGCTCCCCCTGCTGTCACTGTGCCGTTAAAACTCCACTTGTGTGGCACCACGTTAATGAGAAGGGTTTGGGGAGATGTGATTACTGCAACGGGGCATTTATTAGCATGTGATTCTACAAGGAGAAATATACCAGACAACATAGTTTGAAGACTTCTCTAGCTGCTGCGTTTCGTAATGCAATATTCTTGTTACCTTTACTTGCTGATTTATCCATTTCAGCAGTAGAGCAGTGTGTATTCTGGTGGCTTGTATACAAGAGAGCATTCTGGGTTAATAATGGAATAAACAGCGCATTATACAATTTTTACTGTAGTAAAAATGATCAGAGGGATAGTAAGTGAGAAATATGACAGAGCAGTAAGGGTTTGAGAAAATAAAAACCCTTACTGTATTTCTTATTTCTGTGAGAAATGTTAAAAATGCTAGATACACCTAACAGAAACTTCTCTGCTGTTGCTCCTTACCTATACAATTTTGAACCTCAATGTCCAAGCAGCTCAGGCTTTGGCAGGTCCTCGCCTTCTGCCATAACCTCTCTTCCCGAGTACTTGACAGACACGAACCACTGGATCTTCCCCTCCAGACTGGCTTGGTAGAAACTCTGTTGACATTGTCAAAACGTTTCTTATTCATCTACTCGAGAAGAAGATGCGAAGAGAGGCAGGGAGAAACTGATTCGAGAGAGAAGAGAAAGCTGAGCAAGGGTACAGCTTCATCACTGCAAGCTGCATTAACGAGGGATCTTAATCCAGAGCTGGTTCTGGTACCTAACCCTAGTTGCTCCTGTCCTTTGGCAAAAGTCTCCTCAAATACCTTTGTCTTGGCTCCATACACTCTTTCCTTCCTTTTTCTCTGCAGTTTTTTCTGTTTTTTTAACCTCTACAGTGCCGCGGGAGATCACAGTTTGCAGCTTTCTGGTACAGATGCTTCCTTCCAGAAGGTGCACGGACACCCATCTTCAGAGGCAAGTAGTAAATTTCACACTCAAAGATGCTTCTAGTGTAAGGCAAACCTGGGGAACAGCAACCGTTTAGGTGTATTCCTGACTCCGTTTCCTCAGCTGACAGTTTCCAACAGCTGCCTTCTCAGGCTGTGTCTACATCAACAGTTCAGGTAAGGGGTGTGGTTTTGAGGTCAATCTCCCGATTGTCCCCACTTGCTGCACCTTGACTCACATAGAGATTTCAAAGCACAAAAACTGAATTTTGGTTGAAACTGACCAGAAGAGATGATTCAGGAGTATACCTGCCTGCTCTGCTTCAACCACTTAGTAGGGGGTAAACCACCTAGCCCAAAGCAAAAGTCCTCCAGAATGTTCATCAGGCCGTGAACCCAATCATTTTGCTCTAAATCCAATGGTATTGGTCTGCATTACACCCTAATGTCAACATTCCCTCTGTGCTGACTTACTCAGTCCCAGCCTTAGGGATGTCTTCAACACCACCCCAACCTGTCTCTGCCTCAGTGCAAAAGAGCTTATTTATTTTCTGAGGGTTATGGATCCTAACCTCAAAGGCACTTACTAATAAAGCCTCAATCCTGAGCGCTGCAGTATTTAAATCTCTCCCTGCAGCTAGTAAATATGCTCAGTCTGTAACACCCTCAGGTGTTCAGGTACCCGATTCAGTCAGCTGGAGCTGCCTGTTACCTGTGAGAGTGTGCATTATCACAAAATCACTGAATGCTTTGGGCTGAAAGGGACCTCAAAAATCCTCGTCCAGGCAGATGACATCAGGTGCTCTTCCCTTATCCACCACTGCTGTTGTATTACCTAGTTCATCAGCTTCCCAGGCAGATTCTGAACCCATCTACCTGCCTTTGGCATTTTGTTGTGTGTAATCCCAGTAAAATATGCATAGTATCATCCATTCGGTGAATCTAAAACTCTTACAACATTAAAAGGAGATCAATGTATTTCCTCATACCTTATCACAACGAGAGCGGCTGTGATGATAAATCAACTGAGGAAAGCAGAGATATGTGACCTGTGGAACAGGAGCCTGTATGAGATGGAACGCAAAGCGCAGACTAGAGCGCGGGTGTTGAAAGTCCCCACAGCCCTGGATCTGCCGTACTCCAAAGCAGATTCGCAACAGGAATAATGTGCAAAAATCTGCAGGAAATGCTCAAGTAACGCAAAGTTATAAATCATGCTTATGCCTTTTACTCAACTACCCTTAAAGTCCAGAGAAAGTGAATCCACTGATCTCGGTGTGAGAAAGCAGCAGCCTGTGCCCGGAGTCAAAGCCGCTCAGGTGCCTCCATGCCATCAGCACCTGAAGTCAATGCCGTGCAACATTACCGACAGCTTCTTTTTAATCAGCTGAGCTCTATATGCCAAAACCCAGCTCTTAACAGCTTCCCATTGAATCGTTTAATCGGTATTAAGTACAGGATCAATATTCTCAACCCTCAGGAAGAAACCAAGCAATTAAGAACTGGAGGCAGCCAGGCAATAACGGTACTAAAAATATTTGGAATACCTCACTTAGAATCGTTATGCAAGACAAGACGTTATCCAAAATCCAGCTTCCAAACAACAAAAAAAAAGTCATTCCTAAATAAACCAGAGCGGGCATTTCTTTTGAAAGAGGTATTTCAATAGAACCTCGAATAGCACCGTGGCACCAACACTGACAATAGCGCATCCTGCTCGCTGCCGGTGATTTACAGCCCCGGTGCCCGCAGCCCCGCCCGCCCGGACCGCTCACCCGCCGTCGGGGGGCTCGGCCCGGCCTCTCCGCCCTCAGGACTGTGCGGGGCAGCGGCAGTGCGGGGCCGGGCCGGGGTACGGGGCCTGGGAGGGCGCTGTGCGGAACGCGGGGCCAGGGCCGACCCANCGCCTCCTGGCTTCAACCGCTCGGGCTCAGGCAGTGCGTTGTTCCCGCGTAGGCGGGGCTGCTGCCGGTTTCCCGGTTCCAGCCGTTCAGCAGTGAATGAGCCCGGGGGCCCAACCCTCGCTCCGGGCAGCAGCGGCGGTGCTGGTTCTCTGCCCCAGAGCCCGGTCAGTGTCGCTGCGAGGCTGCCAGGGAGGGAAGCAGCTTCCACCTGAGAGCGGCTGGTGTTTTATAGACGCTTTAGACAAGGGAGAACGACCCCCGGTCGGTGCCCCCCGTAGGGCACTGGAGTTTCAGGTTCGGCCTCCTGAGACGTTGCCCCAGCATCAAACTGCTCGACACGCCTCATGTCTGCCCTGGGTGCTGTGCGGCAGTCACGTCGCTGACCCCAGCGCGCTGTTGTCCGGTTGTTTTCTGCAATGGGCAGCTTTTTGAACGAGTTCCATAATTCTTTTGGGATTAAGGTAGTACAGATTGCATCCCTCCCGTGTCACACCCCCTTCCTGCAGCGCAGTACTTCAGTGTGGGCCATGCCGCAGTAACCATGGTGCTTCTGACCGTGCCGGAGCTTACCCCACGGTGCCAGGGGGTGCGGGAGCTCTGGGCACCGCCAGCGGTAGCTCTTCAGTGAGTCCCACTGCGCGTCTGGGGCAGGCAGTGGGGCAGCTGGCAGAGCAGGCGGATGGTCACCCAAACCGTGATCCTTTGTCACTTGCTCACCCGTGCAACTTCCAGGTGTAAGTCCATGAATCCCACCTCTCCAATTCATGTTTCTGGGGGGTGTGTGTTTGTGTGGAGTTTTTCCCGAGTAACCACGGGTGCTTACCTCGCGTCCTGCTCTGCTACACAAACCAAAGAGGTGGGGGTTCTCTAACATAAATGTACAGCTCCTGTCATATGAGGCATTGCTTCTAGCATTAGCTTGAATTCAGGAGTTTTTCTAGTGTAGGCAAAACTTCTCGGTGGCAAAGCTGGCTATGACTTTTTCAATACTTGCTCCTTAAAAAAAAAAAATATTACAATGATCTGGCTTTTTTTCAACCTTGTCTTGTCTTTTTCCAGATAAGGCATAAAACATTCTGAAGGACTGAAAGTCTTTCTAGATGTTTGTTGTTATTTTTTGTTTGGTTTGTTTTTCCATACAGGAATGGCAGCAGTAACACAAAACTTGGCAAGATACCGTCTTGCGATGTCTGTGGCTTGTGAAAACCTAAACAATACATTGATTATTATACTGGAATTACATATTGCCTTGCAATTCTGAACTGTTAATAAACTGACCGAAGAGTTCATTATTCAGCTGTCAAAGCCTCCCCTTCTTCTGTGCCTGGCAGTGCTCTTTCTGCGTTTCAATTTCTCGGGTGTTTTCAGTATCCCCTGAAGTCCTTCTTCCACCGGGCTGTACCTGTTATTGCCGGGGTTTCTCAGGCTCCCGGGGGTGTGACCGTGACCGTGACCACGTCCGCATGGTGTGCTTACCTTCAAGAGCACACTCTTCTACCACAGCTTTATTCTGAAGTTCCTTCTTGCCTCCCCAGCTGTGTAACTTTTGGTCATGTCCTTGTCTTCTAGAATTTCCTGTAAAATTTATATGAGATTTTTGCACTGTGATGATTAAATCAATTTTTTTAAATGTTATGAAATAAGTGACCAGTCTGATCACACTTTTTTTTTTTTTTTTTTTTTTTTTTTTTTTTTCCTACAGTTTCACATCAGGAGCCTTTACTTGGTGTTTAGGCTAATTTGTTTTGACACAATATTTATTTGGGTCTTTTCTAGAAATGGATGTAATTCGATACTTTTTCCCCAAAACATTTCAGATATTTATAACTATTGAAGGACGAAAGAGAATAAAACAACCTTTTAAAATCTAATTCAGATGTGTTTTTGCACAGTATTCAGGCATTCTGCAAACAGCTGTAACAGTATTATTTGTGACAAAGAATGAATTTGTGATAAGTATTAGGAAGAAAAATAAATTCACACAGTCTGCTGGGTTCTGTCCTACTCGGAGTTTAATAACAGTAACTACGAAGTGTCCATGGCAGCAGCTAATTAAAAGAAAGCAGACTTGAGCCCAGGACATTGCCAAAATCCTCTGATAGATGTGGGTTAATAGGCAGGTTGTTCTTAAAGCCTCATCATTGTGGCGTATTACAGGCATAAAACAAATGATGAGGGACCAGCAGCTGGATGTTGAAGCTGAACAGCCAGGGTCTTCTCACAACATATCCCCCCTTCTCTTCTTCCATTTCATTAGCACAGATTTCATCTTGTTTCTTTTGGTAATACATGGTACGTTACACAGTCCTCTCTGCTCCATTTTCAACACTTTGTGGGTCATTTCATCAGCAGTGCGTGTGCATCGTAGGGGCATTTCCCAGGTAAAAGAGGAAGCTGAGGTGGTTTTGTTTCCTGGAGAGGCCCGAGAAGTTGAGGTTTGGCTTGTCCTGGAAGCACATTCTTGTTTTCTCTCATAGTATGACAACTGGCAAAACCAAAGATAGTAGAGGATTTTTTTATTATTATTATTATTATTTTGTAAGCAGAACTTTGTGAGGAACAGAAAGAGTTTTAAGCTACTGCTTGTACATTTGCTGTGGAGGAAATGATTCCTGGTGCTCCACAATATGGCAAAACTGGAGAAGTAAATCTACCATAGTGTAAGGAAAAAAAAAAAAAAAAGACTTTTATCCTAACCTGGATGCAGTTTAAAATGTTTATTGTGATGAATCTGAAGGTGATTTCCCCCTGTCTGTTTCAGTGTCCCCTTCCACTTATAAAACAGACTTGGGAACTTGGTCTTATGAATTCACACATACCAGAAAGCTGTGGTAAGTAAACATTCTTTTTAATCTGTGAAATGAAACAAAGAAAAGGCATTAGATGAGATTTATCTGTGTAATTATGGATTCTGTATAAAATAAACACTTGCATACTTGAATAATCTAAGTTTAATCAGTAGGCAGGTTGGCACATACAAGTGTTACGAGGTGTGGGTGTAATCAGGAGGCAAATTAGACAGATTATGATTTAGCAATTTAGGACCAGATTTTCCTACTGTGATTACAGCCGCCTAATGTCTCCCTGGTGCACTGTGCGGCTGATTAGACAGAGAAATCAGAAGGTCATATTTTGTTCTAGTCTCCAACATAGGCTGGAGCCATTTAGGAGCTTATTCCAGAAGGAGAGTTTTTGAGTTTCGATTGGATGCCGCACAGCAGCGCCTTGGCAGCAATTAGGTGTATAAGCAACCGTGGAAAAAATGTTGAATTATGTTCTTTTGGCATTTATATTACTTGAAAAAGACGTTAGGGAATTGTCTGTAGCAGAGCCCTTTTTTGGAAGATTAATCAGAGGGTGTATCTTGTATCAAAAATTTAATAAGCGAGGCTCAGGAACAAAGAGACAGAGGGAGCAGTTGTGAGGACTCGATTTATCCAGCCATGAATTCTAGAGACACTAAAGCCTGAAACAGCTGGACCACAGCAGTGTGTACTCACTTGGTTAAACAAAAAAATTACAAGTGGCAAACCAGACAGCGTTGCTGTAAAGTATCTGCAAGGGAGATCCAGGAAAATACATGCTAGTGAGCCTGACAGACCATGTAAGTTAAGAGGAGGAAAGATGAAGGTCAGAAATAGTGGACGCAGGTGAACACCATGTGCCAGAGAAGGATTTTTGTGAGAAGACGTCGTGCCACACGGAATCCTTGGAATTTTCTGAAGCTGCTAATAAGTGTGTGAACAAGGGATGCCTGACGGGTAGATAGAACTTCCAAAATTAGTTTTAAGAATCACCAGGTTTCATAGTGGAAAATTAGCAGCACAGCCTTTCTGAGTTCTGTGCTGGACTGTCTATAAATAAGCTGGAGAAAGGGGGCAGCTCTGAGGTGACAGAGTTTACTGATAATACAAAGTTATTCAGCGTAGGAAAGATGAGGCTGCAGGAGAAAGTCACCAAGGTGACCGTTAAAATGGCAAAATGCAGTTCAAAAAAGGAAAAGTGATGCACGTGTGAAGGGAAAGAAGCAATCGGACTTCACCGGGAGCTGGCATCTTCTGAACCAGGCTTGATAGGGCTTTTGGCCAGGCTTGACAGGGCTTTGAGCAAGCTGGTCTAGTGGGAGGTGTCCCTGCCCATGGCAGAGGGGTTGGAACACGATGATCTTCAAGGTCCTTTCCAACTCTAACCATTCTATGATTCTATGATTCTATAACTAGCTACAGCCTCTCCAAAAAGAGGTGTTGGGTTTATACTCTGTAGTTCTGTGAACGTCAGCATTATGCTCAGAAGTGGTCAAACCCATAAAATTTAGGGTCAGAAGGGATCTTTAAGGGAATGAAGTAAAAAGCAGAAGGCATCATTGTGCTGCTGCTTGAATCCAAACTGCACTTGCCTCTTTAATTCATTCTGTAGTCAGATCCTTCCCTCTCAAGAGAGTATCATGGGAAAGGAAAAGGTGCCCCAAAGGATGACAAAGATTCCAGAAGATGTATCTTTAGTGTGAGATGTGGCTTCTGTATGAGAAGATGGAGAGTGTGAAAGGGGAGTGAGAGTCCACTGTCCCTTTCAGGGTGACTTCCAGCCTCTTCATCCTTCACCACTGTGCTCCAAACCTGCTGCCTGAAACTTGGGCACCCACAGCTGGGCAGAATTCTCTGGCTGAGGTATGACCAGCATGGAGAATCGTGGAAGGATGGTCCTGTGTGTGCTCTATTAACAAGTGGGAGACAACCTGGAGTGACCAGCCTTTTTTTTTCTTTCCCCACAACAAAACCACTTAAATTTACTCACGTTTAGCCCAGAGCTACCTATAATCCCCAGTTTTTTTTCTGTGGCGTTACTGCCAAGCAATTATTCTATGTTATGTCATCTTTCTTTTATTAGCAATTGTATTGTATTATTATTGTAACTGTGTTACAATTCTGTATTCAACACCGGTATCTTAATTGTGTCCAGCAAAACCAATAATCTTTATTGAAATCATATGACACTAATAGCAACTAGATAAAATATATCAAAGTAGGTGATATAGAGAATAAGAAGTGCATGCAGGCTGTGTCCTGTTATGTGAGACAGCTCTAACACCGCTCATTCTTAAGATTCGAGGTAGTTAGTATTTCTCTTGCAGCTGACTTTAAAATGAAAATGAAAACTATTATTCTCACTACCCAGGAATTTATTTTTCTCTATTTAAGGAAAGACAACCACTATTTCGGAACCTAGAGGTTCTTGGAACTAATTGCACTCCTGTGAGTGAGGAAATGAGTGATTAATTGAGCTTTATTATGATTGGGCTTTTTTCCTGTCAGGTTGCATGCTTTTCTAGAGAAAGATGGTGCGAGGGTTAGACCTTTATTTGAAAGCCAAGATTGGTTTTACAGGATCCCAGAAATTTAGATTTTCCATTACACCGATCCGTTACAAATGCATGGCTAAGGAGACTTTGGTTTTTTTAATTGTTCAGATTAATCAGATTTAGTATTAAATTTTTGGTGGTTTTCTTCATGCCCAAAAGAATTCAGACACTAGAATCCTCCAAAAGCAGAGTTTTGCCCGGCATTAGCAAAGAGGTTAGCCCTGTGTTGCTCCATCCAAGATACCTTTCCTTCACAACCTTTTTATTCCATACATTATTAAGCGGTGCTGTCTGTCCAGTCACTCTTCATTCCTGAATAACAAAGCTGGTACTTTCTAAACATCCTGAATTCAAAAGCAATTGGTTGTTCAAATACAAAATGGGCAAGAAATGAGGATCTCACACTGCAATGTTTTCTCACTATAGATTAGATGATCTGAATGGTAATTCTGAGAGCCATTGCTGCATTCTAATACGTTCTTTTTAAGAGAAAGACAGTTGGGTTTTATTACTTTTTCTTGTCACATCACGTAAATTGTATGTTGGGTAAATTGTTTTTTGGTGTATCTTGGTGTCTGAAATATGTTAATATCTGCACTTGGGTTCCTGCTCTGCCTGCCCAGCTTTTGTCCACGTGTGTCCCTTCTCAGGGTTTAGGTGCTGTCCGATAGTGACAGCGTTGGCTTCAGAGAACGTGGCCTTTCCGCTGCTACACTCCCTACAGCAAGTAAATGTTTGAGTAGGACGATGCCCTTCAAGTGAAAGTGCACAGCTTTTCCTTATTAACAACTTACAGGATCGTGTTTATTTCTAATCCAGTATATTTAAACCTTTCCTTCCTTTCCATCAGCATATATCCTCAAGAATACTTGCAGCAGGAACAGCCCAGAAGAAGGAATTGCAAGATTTTTTTTTTTTTTTAGCCTTGGATAGGCCTTTCTTGGCCTTGTGGGCAGAGCCGACCTTCCCAGGCCCTCTTGAGCAGATTCCTCGGCACCGGGGAGGCTGTACCTGCAGGACCGTGTCCCCAGCACAAGACAGACCAGGACTTCACTGGAGTCCAGCAAAGGGCGACAGGGATGACCATGGGCCTGCAGCATCTGTCACATGAGGAGGGGCTGAGACTTCAGCCTGGACCAGAGAAGGCTCAGAGGTCACCCTGCGTGTGCGTGTGGATGGGATGCACTGAGGAGTAGGGAGCATCCTCTCATTGGCAGTGCCAGCTGCCAGGACAAGAGGCAGTGGGCACAAAGTAAAGCACATCGAATTCCACCGGGACACAATAAAACGCTTTTTACTGTGAGGGATGTTGTACATCAGCAGACCTTTTGGGGTCTCTACCTGTGGGGTTGCTCAAAACTCAAGGATGAGGTTCTGGACAGCTCTGGCTGACTCGGCCCGGGCAGGGGGTTGTGCTCCATCATCTCCAGAGGTCCCTTCAAACCACAACAGTTCTGCGGATTCAGTTGCAACTTCTCCCCAAAACACCCTCTCCTCGCTGTCATCTCTTGCCGACTGTCGTGCAGGATGGCACAGTTACAGCCACCAGGAGCCTTCTGCAAGGCTTACCTCTCAGGCAGGGAAATGAGTTCCTTAAATGAAGTGTTTAATCACTCTAAATCACCAACCTATTTACCTGCAGGAAGACCAATAATGTCACATCCTCGGTAAGTGCTTCACATACGTAGAAAATAGATGTTATCTGTGCCCGTTGCACGGCGTTACACGTGATATCTCTTGTACAGAACCAAAATGATGCTCCCGCCCGGCGCGGCTCCGAGGGGAGCGCCTGCCGGCCCCGCACGCGCTTAACCGGC
>VZRU01014088.1:106217-122867 GCA_013398155.1 Pedionomus torquatus | reverse complement strand
AGAGCCGGAAAGAAGAAGAAGAGAAGAAGAGACTTGACCTGTTGATCCTTCAGCTTTTATAGGGGGGCATGATGCTGATGGGATGGAATACCCCTGTTGGTCAGTCCTGGGTCACCTGTCCTGTCCGCTCCTCCTTGAAGGTGGGACCCTCCGACGGGCGAACGACGAAAATTATCTGACCTTGGTTCTTCCAGCAATAAGTCTAAACAAGGGCCTCTCTGCAGACCATCCCCCGGTACAGTCAGGTCTTATCACTGCGAGATGGAACAGCTCCGCACAATGTGCTGTTAATTTCAGAGCCCAGCTAACTAGGAGAGGCCTAGCTAAGAAAGCAAAACTGTAAAACAGAAAATTGGTTCATTTTACCTCAAACCAGGACAAATAGATACACAAAACTAACATGCCAAGTGACTCACTTCTGGTTGCCAACATGTCTGCCCTGTCTTCTCTTCAAATCAGCACACAGAAGCTGCGATGGCCTTAGGCTTCTCTCACAAGGGGTCTTCCTGCCCCACTCAGATCTTGCCAATGCCAATATCAGCTAATTTTCAAATAGAGTAACTCACTGTAGTGATTAATTCCAACCATCTTACTCCAGGCTCTTAAAATTTCCTCTCTGGAAACATTCTCAATGCAGTTAATCTGCCTATTCTCCAGAAGCTATTAATCATAGGTAATCTTTGTTTCAAGGCATTTTGATTATTTTCTTTTTAATTAATTCTGGACAATGAGAATGTTTCACCTAACAAACTTGGCATTATATCGGTAGTTGTGTATTTTTCAGAAATGAATAGCCTAGGAGATTTCAATTTTTTTCGTTTGTTCTGAGACAAGGGATACCTGACCCTGTAATCAATCATATTTCTAAAATACATGAATAATTCATATCAAATTCGGTATTGGTGAATTCTAGCAAGTACTGGTTTTCCCCCATCATTAATCTTTACCAAATAAAAGTAAAATTGATTTATACAGAAGTCTGACTTTTTATTATAGGTCCAAATCTTTTGCACTAAATGAAACAGTCATAACGCTTTGGTCTCTCATTAAGCAGGTTATTTCAGCAGATGATTACACTGCATATTGCTGTAAATTGCTCCACACTGCAAAGTCAGAGAAGAAATACTGGAACTGGTATCCTGTTGTAAGTTAATGTGAGGTTTCTGAAGAACCTGCAGATGGCAGCAAGCATTACATGTACCAGTACAATCTTCCCTCTTCTCTTGCACCCATGCAGTTGATGTCACTAGTGCTGCAGAAATCCCCACAACTATCCATGACATTGCAATAGGAGTTGGTGGTAGCAGTTACTTGTTGCTGCAGAAAACTCAACAGAGCACATTTCAATGACAGTTTCTTTGTCCAGCTTCCATAGACCTGAAAGCAATGAAACAGTCAGGGATGAATTGAGACCAGAAATCAAAAAAGCACCAAGAGGGCACTGTGCCTCAAAGGGGCAACAAAAGGCAATAACAACACAGGAGGGAGCACAGCAGACACAAGTAACGTTGCAGTTGCAGATGACAGCATACACTGATACAGAGGCAAAGCCCAAAAACACCTTCATGAAATGTTGCCAGCCCTTAACTGCTGCTTGGACTTCACTGGCTGCAAACCAAGAATGGAGGGAGTGCTAGAAGGACAAAGGGGATAGGAAGAAAGGGAACATTTGACCACTGGATATTTATATTTGTGGTTGCAGAACCTTCAGCTCTTGCTCAATATATGTTTCAGTTGGATGGCTCATGTGGATACACTGTTGAATTCTTGCTACTGTGTTAAGCTGTCAATGAATTCCTCTAAGGTTTTCTTTCTTTTACATGTAAAAGCAGTGGTTTTATGTAGATAGTTACTAAAAACCCAAGTACTATTTATGATGTACACTTAGGACATTCATGTTGCATTAAGCTTATGTAAATTAGAGTTGCTACAGTCCCTGTCCTTCCACTTGCCTTCAGCTATGCATTTCTACACCCTCTCTTGTGCTGTACTTGCACTTACCTAATCTTCTCAAGAGCTGGACTGAAGAGCTAATGTGGCTGAAAACTAAGCCAACTAAAAAAATATTAACAGCATCTGACTGTTGTTCCTCAAAACTTGCTTTATTCTGGGAGTCAAACATGCACTAGTGTTGGCCCAAAGGAAGCAGCAGAAACTCATAGTGAAGAAAAGGGGCAGTACCTTGGAACACCCAAGTAGATAGGCTCACACTGTAGTAAAATCACCCCCAATTCAGTATCACTGTGAAAGAAGCTGACAAATAGGGGGAAAGTAGCTCCAAAGCTACTCCCCGACTTCCATCTCATCAGCAGTGAAACCTGTCCCTCAGGAGCAGCTTTAGGATTACCAAAGGGATTGGTACGACCTATTTTCAGCCACAAGTCATTATTCTCAATGAGAAGGACAGGTACAGATACTCTTCCTCCTCAAAGGTCTCCCTAATGCCTCACATAATTTTAATTGCTGGAAAACATGTCTAAAGTTACTAAAGGCCTTCATTACTTTAAGTAGTTGCCCTTGTAGATTCTGTGTCATGGTGATGTCTTTCCTACTACACTTTTATTGCTATACTTCTGCCCTTGAGCCTTGCAAGCTTAATCACTGCAGTTCTGACCCAAAAACCAGAAAATAAAGGTTAGTACTTAAGTTGTTTCCACCTAATACACTCAGTGTCACTTTTAACAGCAATGTGCCTGTGTTTGTTTTAAAAGGAAAGGACCACATATTTTTCAGTAAAATATTCTCTAATGCTAATTAAATTAAATTAAATTAAATTAAATGATAATTTATGTGCATTCATGTGTAAAAATACACTAACCTTTTCTTCTGAATCTTTTTGAAATCCATTCAAATTGATACCTAAATTGAGAATAGTAAACAAATATTTCAGCTGTACCATCACCAAATTCCACGGCTGAAAGTGGCTGATAAAATAGCCTCACTTTCTGACTAAGGTTGAAGTTTCAACTTTCTTAAAAATTTCTGTAGTTGTGTTCTCTAAGCAGAGTTGACAATAAGATTTCTAGTTAAGCTCTGTTTGTCACCAAATCATATTCCAGGTCTATTTTGTTGCATTTCTTCACTGTATTTCACAGGCCTGTGTTTCCAAAGTCTATCAACAGATGGAACTGTCACCCTTTTCACAGGATGAGACCTATCCCCTGCCCTGTGTAATTACAATGCAATTAGACAATACAGCTGAATCAATCAGTAACTTGTTGCCTCTAAAAAGGGATGGCCCCACCCCCCTGCTCCCACCACCATCTTTTGATCTTCAAGTGACTCTCTGGGAATTTCGTAATAAGAAATAAAGTGAATGGTTTTCTACTGGGTTGGTGAAAATTGACTCAAAAGAGGGGCATCACTGGAAACACAGAGGAAAAGCAGTACAACTGAAGAAGCAGCTGACAGACAGATCTGGGGAATGACCAGTAGCATTTTTGTTTTACAGATTTATTACAGTTTATTACAGATGTCTTCGATTCTTGGGTATGTTAGTAAGAAGCATGTTGGAACCATCCATGCTTATCTTACACATCCGCATGGCACTTGAGTACTACGTGGCCTGTAACTTCTGTCAGAAAATTCCACAGCAATGAAATAACTTTAAGCTGGAAATATACAACCATCTTAGGAAAACAGTTATATGTTCAGACAAAGCTAACAGAATGCTTAAAAAAACATAACTTGTCCAAAACAACTATGAAAATTAAACAACTGTTGTAAAAGTTACATATAGTCAGATTCTAAATAAACCTACACACTCACTTCAGCTTCTCAAATGAATTTGCCACAGCTAGAGCAACTTTCTGATTTCTACAATATACAACATAACTATAGAATGATTTTGCTGTCCACCTACTGCTGCATTTAGTGCAAAACCAAGTTTAGAAATATGTCCAGGAAGTGACGGAAAGTTAATCCAACCCTAAAATTAAATAATACAGTAATACCTTCTTATTCAAAAAGAACTGTTATCTGCTCAGCTTAAGAAAATTTCCACAGTACTTTATTTATGTGATTTTGTACTTACAATTATTTGTGGAAACAACTGTAGTTATTTTAGAGGCATTCTTCCCTTTACAAGGATATACAGTAACTAAGACTTCCAGATTTCCTAAGGGAAGGTTGGTATGTTTGTACATTCATCCATAAGTGAAAAAAATGGCCCTTCTTATTTTTTATTACTTCTTTCAGTATTTCTATTATAAAGCCATCTTCAATCACTTATAAGAACAAAAGTTCTAATATTATTGACTATAATTTTTTGTTAATTTGTCTAATGGTTTTCCCTGAGTAGCTTATTGTCATTCCTTTTGCTTACGCCCTTATACCATTAAAGGTAATATCATCAATAAATCAAATAAAGTACAGTTTGACCCATATTGGACACAGAATTGAGCTGGACATAAATCTGGGAACTCCATTAAGCAAACAAGAAAACTGCATCACAATAGAACATTGAGAATAAGATAACATACAAGTGGAGGTATAACATAATTGTTTAATTACAATATGCCTGACTGGAATTCCTGTTTGATGTATTATGCTTGCTGCAGTAGAGACTGACTGGTCAGATGCGCGTGCCTCTTGAGCTACCTGAATGTTCTATGTTATCTACCTGGATCTAACCCTGCTGACAGGTGCCTTTCACGGTGCAGTTTCCCACTGAGTCAGCTGATAAATGCCTTGGTCATCAGTGATAAGGGATGACATATGCAGGTGGGAGCATTATCTGTGTCCTGTACATCACCGTGCAAATTCAGGAGTACTCATCAAGTAATCAAATGGGATTTTTATCAGGACATCCTTAGCTTCAAAATAACCACCTGGCAGCCAAGCAGACTGTAGGAAAGATTCATTTAGTCCTGCGCATCATGATAACTGAGGTCCCTTCCAACTCTGACAATCTCATGATACTTTAGCTTCAGTTATGGCAGACCAGATGGGCAATACCACCCATGTGTGTTCTCCAGAAAGTAAGCATTTTGAACAGCAGTGAAGGTGCTTATACTGATATTTCACCATGCATTTGCAGGAGATGGTATACTCCAGTCCTCTTGGCAGCACCACTTGGTGTCCATGAGAAGGAACATGGAGGGTACAAGACCAGGGGCTGGGCAGGCAACCAGCAGTCTCTCCACAATGTCAACTCCCCTCTACAGCAGTCCAGGTCAGCTGCTGGGGCACTTGCATTTCTTGGGCTCTACCTGCCACAACTGTGCAGGAAATTGTCACGCACAAGTGGCCTATGTATTGTTCCCCTCATCTGCAGTGGGGAAATTATCATGTGAATATAGTCTGCCTCAGACAGAACTTGAAGCTTTCTTTGCCTCCAGAACAACATGTGCTTGTCTCTAGTGTTAAAATAGACATGCCACCTTTTACAGCAAAAGGGGCCTTGTTACAATCAGGAACAGAGCGTCTAGCAGATGTGTCACTATTGTGTCACTTAAAGAATTAAGGGTGCTTTTCACAATACAAGCAGAAACAAAGAGGGAAGAATACTATCAGAAAGAACCTGTTTACAAGCTTGCAAAATAAATGGAGGTGTTGCAAAAGCTTTTGCATTTACCTTCCCCAAACCACTCAGAGTTGGCGCAAGTGAGCCCTACTGGTGAACCAGAAGGACACTCCAAGTCAAGGCCCTCATATAAAAAGAACCACCGAGAATTCACTGAGACTTCACTCCTGAGTGACCACCAAACACTACTAGGTACCAGCCAAGGATTTCCATGAAGCCTCTAATGAAATTAATGTGCATGTGATAGGGTGATGTGAAGATTATAATGCATTCTGGGAAATTGAATCACTATGCATATAGATATAAGTCTCCCTGAATCTTACATTTCTTTGGTGGACATGTTGGGTGGAGAGATCCCTCACATCCCAGGTGCCAAATAAAAGGATGCCTGTTTCTTCAGACTTCATTGGTGTTAAGGAGCATTTCCCCTGATTTCAGTGACAGTTTGAGTGCTCCTGTTCAAATATCAGCTTGAGAAAGCAGTGACTTTTACACTCAGAATGCCTTCAGGAAGGGAGATGGCTATAAGATCCCAATTCATTTTACTGACCCAAAACCCATTTGAGGAAACTGCCAAAAGCTACATACTGGACCTGTGTGTGCCACACCAGAAGCGCTCCTCCTTCTCATCTTTCAATTATTCTATCAACATGAAAATTCTTACCTATGTGAGTAACATTGGTCAAGAGTAATTCAGCTTCTGTCAGTGTTAAGTAAGTATTTACAAACTATGGGCATCTATTCCCCTAATGTAATTATTTTGTTCTCAACCCTTGGGTTTTCTTCAGATTTTCATTCTGCAATGCTCTTTCCTCTCAGAACGCATTTTTTCTTTCACCTTTTCAAAACCTGACTTTTCCTTCTGTAGTCAGCAGAGGGAGCTGCGTCACTTACTTAAGACCTTGGCGGCGGTTTGTGCTTCGATGGTCTGTTCTGCTCTTTTTTCAATTCACACGAGCTAGAATGATTCTTGGACTGTGACATTTCTTTAAAAGGCTCTGGCACAGCGGTGGTCACGTAGGGAGTTTGACAGCCTGTTATAGGCCAAGGATAGGATACCTCTCCTTGGCTTTGTCTTTGAAAAGCACCGTGCCAGATGTTTCTATAAGTATCTGTTCTGCATTATCATATCAAAGAACACTGTATTTTGAAGCAATGAAGTCTTCACAGACTCTTCTTTCCATCCTTACCGTCTTCTTTCAGGCAAAATACCCTTGTAATCAGAAACACGCATTTGAGACAGCTGTAGCTTCCAGTCAAGCAAAAATAATAGGCAAGAACTGGAAGTTGTACTGAACCTTATGTTTGTAAACTGAGTCACAGGATCTATGTTGCAATACAGCTCTTCAGCAGAAGGAGTTGGTATTTTTACAAGAATGGGTATTTATGGCAAGTGACGGTACCAATTGCACCTCCTCCCTGAAGGAACCCACAGATGGTTTAGCAGCGAGGAGCTACGTGGGAGAGCAGCCATGGAGTCCTCCTGCAGCCCCAGGGCCTGCTGTAGCTCCATTTGTAAGGCTAAAGAAACCAAAGCACAATCGCGTGATCTGAAGTAAGTGTCCTCCTTACTCCAGTGTAGTTTCTGGGGTGTTTCCAGAGGGACAGGTTCACCTTCTCCTGCTGAGAGCCCCATGGAGCTCTCAGAACCATGATGACCTCACAGTGGTCCACCTTCAGGGGTGCATCCGAGTTCTGAGAGCAGCCCCAGAGACTGGAGCATCACTGCCACTATGAAAGCGATTTTGCCTATCTTTTTATGCCTCTTAACTTTTGCAGAGACTACCAAAAAATTCATTCCACCTTATGGTAAGTTCTAATCAAAACTTTAGTCTGGTGAAAATTATTACAGAGCTTATGTTNCAGCCACCCAGCACCCCCTCAGAACGCAACCATCATTAGCACCCGCAACGCCAGAGTGAAGAGCATCTGCTCACAGGTCTGTGAACCCAGCAACGAGTAGAACCAAGACGTGCACAAGGTTTGCCTGAATTTTCTAGTGGCACAGGGACAGTCAGTCTTGTACAGACACCACCAAGTTGAGTCACTGGGAATGGAAAAACAGTAACATCGAAGCACTATGGACTGTTCCTCTGGCTGGACCCAGCTCAGATTCCCTGTTTCACAAAGTGTAAGGGAAAAAAATCCTGTTTCACAAGGTAAAAAAAGGACTGATGGATTCCTGACCATTGCAGCTGTTACTGTACATTCCAGACCCATGACTGGAATATTGTTTTCTCAGCATCTGTGATTTTTCACCCAGTCAGAAATGTTCTGATTGGTGTGCTGGGCTGGGAAGGCTGCAGGCTGGAGCAAAGCAGGAGTCTGATGCTGGAGCTACCTCCTAAGTGTCAGTGTCTGCACAAAATAGTTGAAAACTAGTCATATATAGAAATACAGCATCATATGACTATTGAGATCTTAATTAAATAATAACAGCATTTTTAAAAAGTGAATAGTATTGCTCTATACTTTATTAAACTGGTTTTAGTCATTTGTTGCAGCAAGCATTTTGCAGCCTGTCAAATCACCAGCAAATACAGTTTTTACCAGAGCATCTACCTGACTAAACAGTTACTGACTAAGCATCTTCTGAATTACTTTGAAGTACGGCTACCTAGAGATTATCTGGAAGAGGAGAAGGAAGATGATTATTATGATGATGATGAAAATACCACTAATGTTGAAAAAAGTCCAGGTAAGAAGATTATAGAAACCAGTAAAATAAAATTAAATTACAAATTACAGATATTATGTCTCTTTCAGGATCAGGTGTTCCAAACTGTACCTGAAGTGGAATTCTCTCTTTTACATAATGTGAACTTTGCATTTGCAATCCCTGCTAATATTGTTCACAGGGTCGCTGTGTCCACACCAACCAACCAAGTGGCTTATAAACACACACATAAATTCAGTGGGGAGTCTGTAACAGTATGGTTGGGTAAATGCTTCTAGGACCCTGTCAGAAGAGTATCCCATCCTTTGGTCACACAATGGTACATCCATTGCCTATAGATGGGGCAGAAGTGAAAAGCCTGTCTGTGGTGGAAGAGAAGAAAGGGCAGACTCTAGAACATCTAAAGGATGAAGTCGGCTTGGCTCTTTTTCTGGCAACAATATTTGAAACAGATTTGTAATGCCACAGCATTATAATGGTAAAGAATGGAATTATAGAATACCTCTGTAAAGAAAAGCTATTAGTTAGCTGCTTCTTCTGCTAGACTAGTGTATCAGGAAGAGGAAGATGGAAGAGAGAGCAACTCTGACGGATTCTTCAGTCCTTGAATGAAGCACATTCAAAATGTGTACTTTTCATTTATAAGCATGTTGTAGAATGGAAACGAAAAAGGTTGTGAATAAAAAACCAGAGGCAGGAACATGTTACGTGTGGCCCTGAGAACTCCCATTTCAGTTGCACTTTAGGCAGTTACAAAATAGTGCAACCTGAATTTTCAAAGAAAATGGTTGCTTCCTCTGTAAAAATGACTGAATTTAATGAGACACAAATCAGTTAAAGCACAACCAGGTGCTTTTGTTACAATAAATGTGACTGGTTTTGTGAATAATCCCATTGTGCTCTCTGAAAAATACCACTTATATGGCACAGGTGTTTAACTAAATATGCATTCGTTTAGAAACTGCAAGAACGTCCATGTCCCACATTCATGATGGAGTGGATCTGATAGAAAAGAATATGCAGAAATTGCAGGAAAAAGGTAAGTAAGGCAGCTCTGCATCTCGAGTTATACCTTGTGTTGTGTTCCCATGTTACTGATACAGCTGCTCCAAGAACAAGCCAAAACAGTGAGAGGTTAGGTCAAGAAATCTGAAATTAGTCCCAACCTATTAGACAAACTTAGTGACAAGTGAGAGAGGAGAATGAATGTCCTGCTGCCCTCCCACAAAATAAGTTCATAGATGTCATTTGACTTGGGAGTCATGAGATCCCATGGGTTCCTGCTTCATTTCAGTATGGCTCAGGAATCTTCTCATCCTGTCTACTGCTCACTGGATCGCTTGTGATCACCAGCACGGTGTAAAGTTAATATTTAAAGAGAGCACACAACATGGTGCTGTGTACAAACTGACACAATCCCTTCCCAGTTCTACCTGAATCATTCCCTTGAGATATTCCTGTAACAATTCAGACTTAAGAATGGTGGATGATCAAAATGGACTATAATAGCCATGTAATCTTTCCCTGAGTGCCTCACAGCATATAGGAAGTGACACACACACTGGTGCTGGTTGTTACACTTAACCAACCCTGCCAAGAAGCATGAAAGGTGGTCTCATGTGCAAACTCTAAACCCACCTGTAACACCTTGCACAAATGATACATTGCCTTCCAAACACAATCACCAAAAAATCACAGATCTGAAAAATGCTTTTGCAAAAATTGCTCTGCCTTAACGTTTATATATAGCTGCAGATTTTTGTCAGTACGTAGTTTGTACTCCTAAGAGATTTGTCCTCAGTAACTTTAGCTTCTTCATTATTACTACTTGTAGTGAAACTCACCTCCACCCAAGAAGAGGAAGAGGAGACGTCTCAGGAAGACCAGCCACTAGGTAATAGCTAACTGGTGTCTTCATTAGGGTTTCTAGTATTATACTGTCACACTAAAAAAAGCCTGTTTTGACACACTGATCTGGCATGATTTTCCCAGTTCCGCTGAGCTTGATACCAGGCATTTCTTTGCTATTTCTAAGTTCAGAACACAGCTATTTCAAGTACCCCATCTTTTAATCACTGCATAATTCCAAAGAACTGCAGAATAAAACATACGGGTGATAGGCATGGGGTGTCTGAAAGCGCAAGCCCTTCTTACTGCTTTTCCAAATGTGTTCGCTAGTGAACTACATTAATTTCAGATTTTTCTAGCTTTTAGACTTTTGACAATAACAAAACGGGTTTCCTAGGCATGCTTCCTCTCCTTTCTTTTCATCTCAGATGTTGAACTTTCTTGTGTTATTTTCTCTGCTTTATCTAAGGAATAGTCTTTACAGCAGTTCTTTTTTCCTCTCCAGAATCCAGACTTGGTCCTCATTATCGTACCATTCCCGGACAGAGCCACAGTGAAGAACTACCTTTGCATGGTACAGTACAGAACTCAGCAAAAATTTAAATATAAGCTTAGTTCTTCTGACTGACAGTATAGGAACATCATCAATTCTAAATCTGAAAAGCAAAAATGAAATTAAAAAGAAACCTGAAATCAAGAGGCTTTGTGACATCTTCATCTGAGAATCATAAAAGTGAAATCATCAGGCCAGCCCTGTCTTTGAGACAGGTGCTCCTTAGCAGGTCAAGTATGTTTCTCAGATCCAAGAGCCAAATTTATGAATGTTTATGAGGATGCCTCTGAAAGTCATAGATGAGCACAAACAGGGAGTTTCACATTCTCAACACAACCCCCTCCGCCCCCAGCCACAAGGGGATAATCAGAAGAAAAAGGCAAAACTACTTGTGGGTAGTTTGACAGAACAGTAAAGGGAACCAGAAAACAATCACAGTAACATGGATAGAGGAATATATAAAGATGATTACAGTACCACTGCTCGCTGACCGAACCCTGGAACATCCCTCAACCACAGGGACGTCCTGGGCATGGCTCACAGGGGACGGGATACCTGTGTCCCAGCTAGATCCTGGGGAGAATTAACCCTACTGCTGGAACCAGGACAGCATCAAAGACATTTCTGTCATCAAGTAAGAGCACACAATCAAGTTTCTGATCTCAGTGACACCAGACACCATCTAAGCAATGCATTTTTCAAAGAAATACCAAGGAAGAACAGAGTAGAGCAGTCTTGACGGATTTTGCACACAGTCAACTGTGAATACATAGAATCAACGGTATCATGGATGCTTAAGGCCACCCCATGTCCTCAAGAGGTGAAAAAATGGCTTCTAATAAACTCAGCAGAGTTTATTACACAGTCTAATAAGATCACAGAATCACAGAATCACCTAGGTTGGAAGGGACCTTTTAAGATCATCTAGTTCAACTAATGGGAAAAAAAAAAAAAAAGTAGTGGCATCTCCACAGTCCCTGGGGTCTGCTAAACTTGCCAGAATTACTCTTTATGATGGATACAAATGCTGCATAGAAGGATCAGAAGATGTGCTTTGGTCAATTCATTAGCAACTACATGGATCTGGGTCTTCAGAGAACTAGTCTCTTAATTAAGAAGTTTTTATTTTTATTCGCAATCATAGAATCATAGAAAGGTTGGAGTTGGAAGGGACCTTAAAGGTCATCAAGTTCCAACCCCTCTGCCACAGGCAGGGACACCTCCCTCTAGACCAGGTTGCTCAAAGCCCCATCCAGCCTGGCCTTGAATACTTCCAGGGATGGGGCTTCCCTGGGCAACCTGTTCCAGCACCTCACCACCCTCACAGGAAAGAATTTTTACCTAATATCTAATCTAAATCTCCCCTCTTCCAATTTAAAACCATTACCCCTTGTCCTGTCACTACCCTTCCTGACAAAGAGTTGCATAGATACAACCCGTTCCTATGTGCATTGATTTGTCCAGGACATATCTGCATTCATACTAGTGGTGTGGTGTGTTTCTTGTTACAGTGTCACACAAGGCCGGTGTGCCCGACATGAACACAGCTCAAGAAACCACACAAGACTGCAAAGTAAACGTACCGCTGGTTGTGTCATGTGTAGGTATAGACTGCCTCTTCATACTTTTAATAATCTGTTGGATTGTTTACATCAAATACAGAGTGAAAGCATGGTAAGTGGAATGTGCTACACTTTATTTGTTATTTAGATAGTAAAGCAATGTACTGCTCCAAACATAGGATTAAAGACCATGCAAAAATGTGATAAAACATCAGAAAGGCTGTAAACACAGATAGTCAATTTGTTTACCTTTTATCCTGCAAATGAAAAGTGAAGGCAAAAATTTATTCTAGAATAGACTATTATATTATTACCAAGGGTGTATGGACCTAAACATTTCCTTATAAGTTGAGATGCTCCCTTTCGACAGTTCAAATCTTGGGGAAAAAAGAGTTCAGTAATTTACCTTCCATCTTCAATGGTATCTGTTAAGTTTCTGCTGGATTCCTCCAGTTAGAATCATAGAACCATTCAGGTTTCAAAAGACCATCGGGATCACTGAGTCTAAATATGAACTCCACTCTACAAAGTTCCCCCCTACACCATATCCCCCAACACCTCATCTAAACAACTTTTAAACACATTCAGGGATGGTGACTCAACCACCTCCCTGGGCAGCCCACTGCAGTGTCTGACCACTCTTTCTGTGAAGAACTTTTTCCTAATGTCCAGTCTAAACCTACCCTGTTGGAGCTTGAAACCATTCCCTCTTGTTCTATCCCCATTTACCTGTGAGAAGAGACAAACATCAACCTCTCTGCAATGTTCTTTCAAATAGTTGTAGAAAGTGGTGAGGTCTCCTCTCAGCCTCCTCTCCCTCAAACTGAACAGCCCCAGCTCCTTCAATTACTTTTCAAAAGATTTATTCTCCAGGCCCTTCACCAGTTTTGTTGACTTCCTCTGCACCTGTTCCAGCACCGAGGTATCTCTCTTGTATTGAGGTGCTCAAAACTGGACACAGTACTCAAGCCGCAGCCCTAACAGTACTGAGTACAGGGGGACAATCACCTCCCTAATTCTGCTGGTCACGCTATTTCTGATACAAGTCAGGATGCCATTGGCTTTCTTGGCCACCTGGGCACACTGCTGGCTCATATTTAGCTGATTGTCAATCAGAACCCCTATGTCCTTTTCTGCCAGGCAGCTTTCCAGCCACACTTCCCCAAGACTGTAGCAATGCATAGGGTTGCTGTGACCCAAGTGCAGGACTTGGCACTTGGTCTTGGTGAAGCTCATAAAGTTGATGCTGTCCCATTAGTTGGTCTGTTAGTTAATGTAATTATTTTTGTTCTGTGTTTTAGGGTTCTTTCTACTGTATACACAGGAAAATTCTCATGAACAACAAAGATGCTTCTGCATTTTCCTTTGACCTTCTGAAGGGAGTTCCTAATGCGCCATTTCCTGACCTGCAGAAATCAGCCTGTGGGGTGAAAAAAACCGAAAGCATCAAAGATACAGAGTAAAGGGAAAAGCAAAAATTGGAAATATTACCTATAATAAATTAAATAGTTGATATACCACTGAATTCTCATGCATCATCTCAGCAGTTTTTCTTCGTAAGTCTTCCCTTTGAAAACAAAGAGAGACCACAAGTAAATAGAACCTCATTGACAGTGACTGACAAGCTCTGTAACTCAGATGCTGGTATTTGTGCAACTGTGCTCATATAAACACTACTGGTAATTGATTGCTTTTGTAACTTGAAGTTTCATGACAGACAGGATAGAATAAACTTTACATTCTGTTAAGCCAGAGATGTGTAATTAAAATTTGATCGTAAATATTTGCAGTCAAACATTAATTGTTTCAGAATCAAGTGTCAGGAGATACAACCATGGCCAGAGGACAGCTCCCCATTATTCCTTAAATTAAAAAGGAACATCTGAAATACAACGACTTCTTGAAATGAATTCAAGCAATCCAGTAGTAGCAGCACACATTTAATAGCAATGTAGTGATGGATCTCTGAACAATTACTTTTTAAAACAGTTATTCCTGAGACATAATCAACTAATCTTTTTATAAAAAAGGTCCATTGTTTGGGAAAGTTATGTAAGCACAAGTGCACTTTGTATGTTTGTGTATGCCCTGTATATGCTGTTTGTATGTATACGAGAATGTGCAAGCCCTAATAACAGCTGGGCAGGTATTTTTTAAGACAAAAAAAGATCTCTTGGTAGATCTCATACGAGAATACAATTTTTCTATTTCCTCTGCCTTTTACACACACGCACAAACCCAGAATATTCTTCAGTTGACACTATTCTGATATGGGAAGGAGAGTGCAATGACAACCACAGATCAGAAGCGAAGACTGGTCTAGAGGTACACTTTTAGCAGCAGGGCACAAACCCCCCAGCTTTCCAGATGACAGCCTAAACGTATCAACATCAGGGCAATGCAACTAATTTAGAAAAATGACCAGGCTGTGGTCTTCTGAAGCCAGCTCAAAACCTAGGAATCCTTTCATTGATTTTCATGATCCTTTGCACAGAAGTTGTAATCACTTAAGTTCTGAAAACAATTTGTCCCGTAATGCAGAAATATGAGATAGTAATGACAGATTTTTCTTCATTCTTTCTTCTATATTGCTACTTAGTTATTAATTTCATTGGCACCCAAAAAAACAGGTTTCCTTTTTCCAGCCACATCATTGGCTGGAAGGGGACAGTTATATTAGCAGCCCGTTTTCAGCTAGCTTCTTCATTCATTTTCTTGATGCTATTTCTGTGTTTTCTGTTTGGAAATTGCCCTAGACTATATGAAATGAAAGTATTACTTTATGGTCGATACTCAAACTCACCCCAGCTGTATGTGTGGACAGTGGAGGTGACTCAGCCTGCTAGAATTAATAGGAAAAGAATGCAGAACAGCATATAATGCATGATGGTGCTGCCCCACAAATTCCCAGTTAATTCACATCGTGAAAGTTGAGTGCAATTCCAGTCCCTCACACTTAAAAGCAAGAGACAAAACCAAAGAAGTTTCAAAGTAGGTTGACAAGGATCATTAAAGAACAGAACTGTTTCTACAACAGTAATCATAAAACTGGGCTGGAAAACAGCATGTGTGAGAGGGAAGGGAGAATCTATTATAAATACCGCGTGCCATGGATAAAACAGCAACCAAGTGCCCATTCCAGTAATATGAGTAATAAAACCTCAAGAGCAAGGTTCAAAGTATGTAACAGAGGCTGTCCTTTCAGTGGGGAGCAAGTAGATTAGACAAACCATTGCATACTCCTCAGAAAACAAAGCTTACCAAACTCCCTTAGAAAAGGTCTGGAGAGCAGAGAAAACTCACATGCTCCTGCTTTGTTTTTACCAGTCCTTAGCCATCTGCCTCCTGGACTTTGCTGGAGGCAGAGCACTGGGATGGATCCATGAACCATACAATCATAGAATCATCCAGGCCGGAAGGGACCTCCAAAGGTCATCTAGTCCAACCTCCCTGCAGTCACAGGGACACTCCCAACCAGACCAGGTTGCCCAGGACCTTGTTGAACCTCACCCTGAATATCTCCAGGGAAGGGGCCTCAACCACCTCCCTGGGCAACCTGTTCCAGTAATCATAGAATTCCAGAATCATAGAATCATCTAGGTTGGAAGGGACCTTTCAGATCATCTAGTCCAACTACCAACCTAACAGTGACAAAACCACCACTAAACCATGTCCCTGTGCACCAGGCCTATATGTCTTTCAAATACCTCCAGGGATGGTGCCTCAACCACTTCCCTGGGAAGCCTGTTCCAATCCTTTTGGTGAAGAAATTTTTCCTAACATCTTTTCCTTCACCTTTTGGTGAAGAAAATTTTCCTAACATCCATCCTAACCCCCGCTGGTGCTACCTGAGGCTATTTCCTCTCATCCTATCACTTGTTACTTAGGAGAAAAGACCGATCCCACCTCTCTACAACCTCCTTTGGGGCAGCTGTGGAGAGCAATAAGGCCTTCCCTCAGCCTCGGTTTTTTTTTCCAAGCAAAAAAATCCCAGCTCCCTCAGCCTTAAGATTTGTTCTCTAGGCCCCTCACCGGCGTCATTGCCCTTCTCCGGACACATTCCAGCATCTCAGTATCTTTCTTGTACCAATCACACCCTGACATTCGCTGTCAGAGGTGAGATGTGGCCGCAACTGCTGGTTCCAGGTGACGCCAATCCGGTCATTACAGCCCCAGAACGGCCATCCCGGCATTACAGCCCACCCGAGTGCTCCTGACTGGACCTGCAGCTCGCAAATGAACACCTACAGCCGGGGCACGCCACCCGGAGGGCAGAGCAGTACTTCCCCATGCGGAGCAGGCGTTCCCGCAGCGCCACACGCCGGTTTTGCGCACCACGGAGGGCCGCGGGCACGGAGGTGCGACAGCGGCTCCTTCGCACGCTGACTGAAGCCTTCGCGCCCCCGGCCAAGGCGGCTCCCGGGAGGGCCAGCTCCTACCGCGACCGGCCGCGGGCCACCTGCCCCCCGCACCGGGCGGCCGTACC
>VZRU01014088.1:74245-97249 GCA_013398155.1 Pedionomus torquatus | reverse complement strand
AGTACAGGGGGATGATCACCTCTCGGGTCCTACTCACCACACTGTTCTTGATACAGGCCACCTGGGCACACTGCTGGCTTATGTTCAGCCAACAGTCGACCAACACCACCAAGTCCTTTTCTACCAGGCAGCTCTCCAGCCATTCTTCCCCAAGCCTGTAGCACTGCCTGGGGTTGTTTCAACACAAGTGCAGGACCCGGCACTTGTCCTTATTGAACCTCAATTAACATACTTGTTGTTTTCATTGTGCTTCTTCATAGTTAAAAGGTGCTGGATCTTTCACTTCTGTTTCTTACAACAGTACAGAAAGAAAATTAAGGGAACCTTTCTTGTTGGGTTGAAAAAAAAAAGGCAGTAATGCCTCCTTTTAAAGCAGGATCAGAAAAAAGGTTTCTGTAGCCACAGGAATGGCTACCCTAAGAGCGTTCACATTCCTGGATTAGTTTTAAATTCTGGCTTGGAGCATTGACTTGCCTCACAGATCTTTGCTTCATAACTACTGAATTTGTGTACTGTTTCTGTGTCTCTGTTACGCTTCAGATTTAGGATGCTGTATCTAAGTTCAGGTTCTCAGATGCTAAATGGCAGTTCTTTTTGTCGAACACACAGTACTCTGCTAACACACAGTCTCTTCTCTTTCTTTTAAATATAGGCCCTGCTAGAAGAGCAAGCTGTTTATGATCGTTGTGGCAGTAAAAAAATGTACCTGAATTTTGCTGTGAAGACTCTCAAAAAGCTGAGAGATCATGGTAGCTTTGCTTTCAACTTAAGATTTTTTTTCTTAAATGGGTTGTAAGCTTAGACATTAGAATATCGGAGAAAGATCTCCAAAGGATTATTTAATTTAACTTTACTAAATATATTTCTGTAGCTTTTAATCTTCTTGTAGAAATATGTCACTGAAGTAAATCAGTTTTCATTTAGAAATACTTGCTTAGGATATTAACAGGAAATTGAAAATTGACAAGAAGTGCTGAAAATAATTTTTTTTTTCTGCATCCAGGACTTGGTAACAGCAGATCATCTTGTGGTGCTGAATCCATAAAGTCACAGGAAGAGAAAGGTAAAAAAAGGGTGAAGAAAGATGAGTTCTTTACTGAAGCCTATAAATAGGCTTATATCAGCAGCAAAATGTTGCTGGTTTTGGTCAAGCTTTTATCTGATAGCTGCTACAAGGGTTTCCAGCATAATTCCCTCTTTACATCTGAAGGCTCATTTTTAGGAGAAAAATGTTGAACTTTTGTTTGGAAAGAGTATGTTCTTTAGTACTGCATGCCTTCTCTTTCTGGGATAGCTAGTGAATTAACTTCCCTATTGTTTAGTGTCTTTTTGAATAATACTTCATCTCTATTCACTTCTAATTGCTCCGAGGTAGAAGCTTGTAATTGTTGCATGTAATAATGCACATCTTGTAATTTCAGTTTTGTTTTAATCTGGAAGTACTAGGATATTTCAGCACTGCTTCTATTTGTTCTGATACTGCTTACGTGTTGAATTTGTTTACTTTTCAAATTTGTGGGTTTTTAGCTTTTACAGATGCTGTTCTATATGAACTTTTAAAAGACTATCTTCTGACTGAGGAACAATTGAATGAAAATAACTTCCCTCGACCAAATCCTGAAAAAAATGGTGGTGCTATACTTAATAGGGTTGTAAAAAGTGCTGGATATGATGGTAAGTGCCTACTAGATTTGCAACAGAATTGAAGTTTAGTCAATGGTTCAAAGAACTGTAACATGCAGGGTTATAAAATTACACATTACAGCAATGTTCTGTATTTAGTGCCTGATCTACAAGTGAATTCCCAAGCTTTTTAACTAAACCATGAAGTTCCATAGCTCTTTTCATTTTAGTTTCAACATAGTAATTGAAAAAGTTGCTGGTGAACTTCGATTTATTATTGTGCTATAGAGGAACTGGTTTGGTGAGGCTTGGTATTTGTTTTTGGGTTATTTTTGTTTTTGTTTGGTGGGGTTTTTTTAATACATGGTTAATCTTGGGAGACTGCTTATGTATTGATAATCTGCTTTCACAATTACTGTTTGTGTAACTTTTTTTTTTTTAAACTTGAGTTTGGCGTTTTTTATCTTAATGGCAAGCCAGTTAGGAAATATGCTCTTTCCTTTTTTTCTTTTTTAGCTTTCAAAAGAGTGTGCTGTAGGTGTGGTGAAATATACCTTGTTACATCTTCAGGAGAGCATAAACGTAAAGAAGAATGCAACTATCATTCTGGTAGAATCTTGGAACAAAGAGGTAGGTGTCCTTGGCATTCAATCTTTGTAGAAGCTGTTAAAAGTTACATCTCATGTCAAAACTGAGTAAGTTCAGATATGAAGCTTTCTTGCACAAGGTTCAGCTGAGATGCATTCTGCTGTACTCTAGGGAGTGTGGCTAGTTAGTAAAGTCTGTTTTCCCTGAAGCTGATGTTACTAAACTGTGGGGGAAGAAGCTAGAAAAATGTTCATTGTGTGGTCTTGCACTGACTTGTGAGTGAACCTTGTTGTCTCTTCTGAGACATACTTAAATACTCAAAAGCTACATTAAATATTTCCCTCAGGAGGAACTTTCTAGACCTTACTACAACTTTCTCTCTCCCATTCATTGGCATTTCTTTTCTCTCTTTTTTTTTTTTTTTTGGATGAAAACACTGTTTCAGAAGGAGGTGATGTATAATTTGTCATCTTGGATAAGTGAGACTTGCTTCTTTCCATAGTTCAGTCTTAGGAGAAAATGGAAAAGAAATTTGGGAGGAGGAGTTAGAGTACTGATTTGTGCTGTTGTTAGTTACTGCAAAAACTGCTCAATTTTTAGCTTTTCTTTTTGGCAGTTCCTGGTGGCACGGAAAAACGCTATAGCTGTTGTGAGAAGATAGTTGGGTCTGCTGGATGTCAGATTGCAAAGGTAGGAATAATTTTTTCAGATTTATATATTGTGGTAGCTCAGTTTTGCTTTCAATGTCATTTTGACTTAAAGCTGGGTCATAGCTTTCTGCGAATAGTTCGGTGTAAGCCTTTTAAATTTATTTACAGCATTTAGTAAACTATATGGCAAAAATTGACAAGAAGTATTATATATGCTCCTGAGTCTGTTACAGAAACAAATTGTCGGCAATTCTGGTAAGATAAATCTAGCAAACTTGCACTTAAGTACTAATACACACTTTGCAGCTTCATGTTCATGACGGAAGAAGCAACAAATTGGAAGGCTTCATGAAGACATTAATTAAATCGCCACCTTGTGATGGAAACTATGGTGTATATGCTCTGGACTGCGAGAAGGTATGAGCAACCTGAAAAGTTTGGTTTAGTTAATAGAAAATCAAATTTTTTGTTTATGAAGCCATTTCGTAGCTGTATAGTCTGGAGTTCATGTCTCAGAGGTTTGTAGAACTCCGACTAGTAGCTATACATAACTAGACATTCTGTCTGTCTAGTCACTCTATGTGACTAGACCTTTAGAGTGGAAAATGCAATAAGGACAATAGTTTGGATTTGTGGACTTGGTAGCCAGTTCTGCTTTCTGTACAACTTATATAATGTAAGGAAACATCATTACTGTGTAAATGCTGTTAAATTTACTTTTTTCTTCAGTGTTACACAACCCACGGCTTGGAACTAACTAGAGTGACAGTGGTTGATGCTAAGCTACAGGTTGTCTATGATACGTTTGTTAAACCAGATGGTAAAGTTGTAGACTACGATATAAGGTATGCTAATTAGTCTATAATCCTTCAGGATTAGACAATAAATTGACAGATAACTATATAAGAGGACACATGCTTCTTAAATATCTATTTCTTTTTTTTCTTAAAGGCTCAATTAAGACGGATTTTTGTCTTTGCTAATTCCATTCACTTTTATCTGCGTTTGAAGACTACTTCTCCCCTGCCTTCAAAAAAACCCCAAAATTAAACTAAACCTCCCAGAATTTAAGTTCCCTAGGAGGATAGAAGCAAATGCAAATTTCACCTACAAGTGTTGTCTCACATAAAAGCAGTAAAGCTATGCATTGGGACCATCAGTGCAGCTTAACAAGATCTGTCTGTATTTAGTGCAGATTGCTTGCATTTGGTCTTCCTATTGGGTTTTGACTTTCAGAGCTGGAAGACATGTTTTCAATTCCTGTTAGTTTTTTGAAGTCCTGCCAGTGCTGTGAGAAGAAACGCAAGTTTTGAGGCTCACTGTAAAAAAAAAAAAAAAAGTTGGGAGAAGAAACAACACATTCCTGTTGAATCAGTAGGAATGCACTATTTTTTTGCTCAGAGGCCTGGCTTGCATCCATGCTGAAAAAACAGGCTTAGCTGCTTGTAGTGGTAGAACTAAGTTAATATCACTTGTCTTAGTTTACCTTTCACTACCTAGATGAAAAGAAGAAAATGAATAAGTGCCTTAAGTTGACTTCAACACTGTGTGATTTCAAAGCTGGCTAGTGTTAACTTGAGATGCCGGGGGAATGACCACTGGAAACCTAGTTCTACATATTTCTTAATGTCTCTTATAATGAAACTCTTCTAAATCTGGCTTTAGGCTCTCTGGAGCAAGAGAGGATGATATGAAGAATATTACAACGTCGCTTCGGCATGTACAGGCAGTACTGCTAAACTTGTTCAGCGCAGATACAATTGTGATTGGCCACAGCTTAGAAAATGGCTTATTTTATTTGAAGGTAAGATAACGTATTTGAAGCCAGTTTTAACAGGCGACTACTTGTCATTACTCTGTTCTAAGTAATTTCAGAAAGAAAAAGAATGTTGCATTTTGGCAGCTCAACATGTATAAAAAAAGAATTAAATGTACTTGATGGTTAAATGATAGCTATGTTAAAGACAATAATACATTTGGAGAAGAGGTACTGATGCAAACAAGCATGGTGAAGATTCTGACATTAGGTTTTCTATTTTGCTGTTTTGTCCTTCTGGCTATGCAACTGTACATCACCACTGATTGTATTTATTTCTGGGCTCACGAGAACCTAGAATAGTATGTTTTCTGATCTTGCTGAACTCATGCTGCTAAATGCATAAAAGGCAGTGAAAATTCAAGAAATGCGAAGGTATTGCTTTTAGAATCTCTGTGAACAATTATGCTGCCTGTTAGGTAATTACCATAGGTACCAGAAATGCATGGATTATGCCATTAAATATCAAAAGCAGCAATATTCAATAAGAAACATAGCAATCTGCTCAGAAAGGTTTGGGGGAATCTTATTGATGTATATACCTGAAGGAAGGGTATGGACAAAACTGAACAAGGTTCTTCTAGTGGCACCCAGTGACAGGACCAGAGTATTTGGGCACAAATTGAAGTACAGGAGGTCCCCTCTGAACAGAAAACAGTTTTTCACTATGAGAGTGTCAAGCACTGGTACAAGTTGTCCAGAGAGATTGTGGAGTCTTTTATCTTGGAGATGTTCAAAAGCCAACTGGAGATGACCCGAGGCAGCCTGGTGGCCCTGCATGAGTAGAGAGTTTAGACAAGATGACTTCCTGATGTCCCTTCCAGCCTCAACCATTCTGTGATTATTGCTAATGAAAGAACTGGAATTTAGCTTTGGGCTTCCCTGCCAATGATGCCTAAAGGCCAAAGCAAATGGTATGGTATTGTCTATCTAAAAACAGAAGTAATTGCATTCATTGTGTATGTATAGCTATTGTGTTCTTGCCCCAGTTTGCTATTCTATAATGAACAGAGGAACACAGGAGACATGATATAGTATTTGGGGCTCAAGAAATAGTTTGGACACCTTATCGAGAAAGGAAATGGTTTAGATGCCAGGTGGGATTTTTTTTAATAAATAGAGGAAGTGCAAGACTGTAACTGGGAGTTTAGTCATTACTGTGGTCTCTACTATTTTTCCAGCTAATTCACGACACAGTGGTCGACATATCAATAGTGTTTCCTCATCGGCTAGGTTTGCCTCACAAAAGACCTCTTGCAAGTCTGGTGGCTGACTACCTCAGGAGAATTCATCAAGATGATGGTAAGAGCTCAGGTTCTCATTAAGCAATTGGTGTATTGCATCATGAAATAGGAGGCAGGAGTAACCCAGAAAACTGAAGAGGCAGGAATATACTTGCTGTCATTTAAAGCTTTGTCTTGGATGCCTTTACTTCTTCACACAGCCACTTACTCATTCACTCCAGTACAGTTGGCTAGTCAAAGTGTTCACGGTACAGATGTCTTCTAATTTCTTTGCTATTTCTTCCTATGTAGAAGGGTCATTCTTAAAATTCTTAAGGTAGTGTGATGAAGCTAATGTTTTTCAAGATTCACTCTTCAGGTGGGGGTTTCAGTAGTAAAATTACAGTGAATTTTTTAGCTGACAGTCAAAGACAAATCAATGAATGTGTTCTACAGTGTGCATTTCTACTGGAACATTGCATTTGACAGTTATATTTTGCATTGACTGTACCATTCTAAATAAAGGTTTTAATCTGATCTCAAAACAAATTAAACTGAGTATCTAATAAACTGGCAGATTTGCTTTTATCAGTGAAACCTTCTACACATAACGTAAAATTTTGTTCTGCTAACCTATCTTCATTGCCCAGGGAATACATAAATGATCACATTGAGCAAACCTTGATGGTCTTTGATACCTAGTGGAGTAGCTGGATGTTGCATCTCAAAGCCTATAATGTCTTCTGATTGTCTTTACTCTGACTGTCTGATGCACAGCACTGGTAAGGATAAGGGAAATGTCAAAAGTGATTTCTACAGAGTTTAAGATTGCTATATCAAATAGCCAAAACTCTCCCTTTAGCGTTTTCTTCTGCCTAAGTCTGGATTTAGTCCTTCCTTATGGATCACCATGGAGCTTAAATCCAAGCTTAACCTATAGACTTAGGTAGCTGCAATTTCTAGAAAAAATTTTAAAAATCCTGACACATGACTTCTACTCCCTTTGTTTATATTTGAAGACTATGGTTTAAATAACTGAGTATTTTCAGACTACTTGAAAAACTTCTTTCATACAGGTTGCACTTTCTTTGAGTATTTAAAAAATATGAACCATTGAAGGGTGGAATGGTGAGACAGGGCACTACTTTGTGGGTTGGAAAGCAGAAGAGAATTGGAACTTTCTCTGACAAGACAGTAATGGCAGAGGGGGAGTTCAAAGGTTCCCTCCATTTTTCTCATGCAAATGATGAAATAATTTCTATTTGATTATTGGCAACTCTTCTGTTTTATTTCTTATGACACACTTAGGAGAGAAGAAAACTAGAATTTAGAAAGTTATTACCAGATGTCACCTGATTCTGTGAATAGTAGGAGTCACTTAGTAGTAGAGATTTCTCTAACATAAATAAAAGCACTGACTGTCCTCTGCTAGGACATATAAAGAGCTGTAGAAGCTATCTAAATTGATATTGCAGGGGTAGTTCTTAAAAAAAACATGGTGGTGAAAGCATTCATGTAACACACTAATGCTTTTGCAGATGTTACAGATGACTACCATGACTGTCTAAATTATGTGTAACGACTTCTGCATTCAAGGAGATACTACACTGCTCTAAGTCAGTAGGTATCAGAACTGCAGCTGCATGTCTGTAAATGTCCGAACACCTTTGCTTCTGAGTCTAGTCTGCTATATATGAAAAATGGTCTCAAATCGCTAGCATTTAAATTTTACAAGAGAAGGCTAGAAGCTTGTACTATACAGTCATCTTTAGTTGTGATAGCACTGAAGCCCTCTGCTACTTTGGGAAACGGAACATCTTCAGTGAAGCAGCACTATATTATTCCCTAAGGGCTTGGTACTGGGTCCTGTTCTTGTTAATACTTTTATCAACAACTTGGACAAGGGAATTGAGTGCACCCTGAGTAACTTTGCTGATGATGCCAAGTTAGGTGAGAGTGTCAGCCTGCTCAAGAATAGAAAGGCATTGCAGAAGGATCAACTTGTGTTGACAGGCTGGATCAGTGGTATGAAGTTCAGCAAGGCCAAGTGTTGGGTCCTTGCATGTGGTTCACAGTGACCCCATGCAATGCCACAAGGTTGGGCTGGAGTTCCATCAGGCAGAAAAAGACCTGGAGGTGTTGTTCAGCTATCAACTGAACATGAGCCAGTAGTGTGCTCTGGTGGCCAAAAAGATCAAGAACATCCTGGCCTATATCAGGAACTGTGTGGTGAGTATGATAAGGAAGCGATCGTCCCCCTGTACTTGGCACTGATGAGGCCCTGCCCTGAGTACTGTGTACAGTTTTGGGCCCCTCACTGTAAGAAAGACATTAAGGTGCTGGAGTGTGTCCAGAGGGGCAATGAAGCTGGTGAGGAATCTGGAGAACTAGTTTTATGGGGAACGGCTGAGGGAGCTGGGGTTGTTTAGCTTGGAGGGAAGGAGGCTGAGGGGAGATGTTATTGCTCTCTACCTGAAAGGAGGCTGTGAAGAGGGGAGTGTCGGTCTCTTCTCCCAAGTAAGAAGTGATAGGATGAGAGAAAAGAACCACAAGTTGATTAGATGTTAACCCTTTCAGTGAAGACACTTTTCTTATCAGACATTGGAATGTGCTGCCCAGGGAAGTGGTTGGGGCACCATCCTTGGAGGTATTTGAAAGACATGTAGGCACTGGTGCCTGGGGACATGGTTTAGTGGTGGTTTTGTCTCTGTTAGGTTGATAGTTGGACTAGATTATCTGAAAGGTCCCTTCCAGACTAGATGATTCTATGATTCTATAGTGCAAAGAAGCAGTACCTTTTTCAATACTTTTTTTTTTTTTCCACTAACTCAAAAATGTAGAATGGGGAGGGGATTTTTCTGCCTTCAAATGAAAATGCTGAGCTGTATGCTGTCAGATTTTTTTTTTTTTCTTCTAAAACTTTTTTGGTTTCTGAATAACCAGCCCCTGTCCCAAACCTGTTTATCTCAGATCTTCTGTAACCTTACTAAAACTTCTATACTTAAAATGCTATCTTTGTTCAACACAACTTAAACTATAAGAGATTTAGATTTCCCTTGGTCAACTTGTATAGAATTTCCTGAGTGACACACATTCCAGTTAGTCAATATGACAACTTGATACTGTGCCAGATTTCTGTTTATGAAGATAGTGGCTGGATATAGCAGGTCTATTCTCCTTCCACCTATCCTAAAGTTGCTTGGAGAGCCCCACCACCATGTAGCTTTGGCTTTTAGTGAGGACCGCTCAGAACTTTCAGTAGTTAACTGTTATCCTTGCAGCTAGCATTTTCTTCTGTTGACTCAATGTTAGGAAGGATGTGCTGATGCCTACAATAAGCGCCAATTAATGAAACAATTGAATGCATTTCTTGTTTGGATAACTACAACAATTTCCAGCCAGAATACTGTACTTTTTTGTAGTTACAGGGAATTGTGTAAAACATGTAGTCTTGTTAGTTGTATTTAAGCTTTGATTAAATGTGTACTAAAAATGTGTAGCCTTATATAATTTAAATCCTTTAACTCCATGTTTAGATTTTGTGAAGCATTTCAGTAGATCGGGACAATTAGATTGTCCTTAATTTGTCAATGTAGCAATTGACTGTCTTGTTGCAAAATCAACCTGTCATCTGTTACTCTTTCAACTTCTGATTTTTAAATTATGTGACTTGGAGAAGCTGAGTTTCCAAAGACAGTTATGTTGAATACTCTAGGTTACTAATCCATGCTCCATTGGACATTGCAGCTCGAGGATCTGGTGGGAAACTGAATTACTGCTAGACGAAAATGGACTGCTGGAAGCATATGGTTATTGGCATTGAATCCTTATACTAAGAAGTTGCACCAAAAACTCTCTGAATAGCAAATACTGTCTTAATATTCTCAGATGTTGTTCAGCTAGATAAAGCTACCATTCTTTTAAAAAGAAATACATAATCTAACACTTTTTTTTTTTTTCTCTCTCTAGTTGATGGTCATAATTCCAGGGAAGATGCAATTGCTTGTATGGAGCTAATCCTTTGGAAGGTCAAGGAGGACAATAAAAGGAGAAAACGGTGATTATTATGGCTTTGGACGGACAAGACAGGGGTTGGAAAATCAAGCTCAGTTTGGCTCACTGGTCTGTAATGCTTCAGTACCAATTGTTTTTCTGATGTAAAAAAGGAAAATTGCAAAATCTAATAGGAAAACTGAACTGTATTTACTTCTGAAGCTTAGGGTGTACAGGAAGGAGAAAATACAAACACACAAAATACATACAAATAAGATGCACTGCGTAAATTCTTATGTTAAACAGCAAACCCGTGTGCGTTTTCAGTTCTATTAAAGGAGTATTATTTCTGCAATCATTCCTACTACTCTGTGTAGCTGAAAAATACAAGTGAAGGTACTGATTGTTTAAAGTTCTAGATAAAACTAGATTTCACCTTCTTGAGCCTCTGAAGTAAAACTGAGGTTTCTGCTGAATGATTAAGATTGTTTTCTTTTCCCCTTTTCCTTCTTATCTCTCTCTCTCTCTTTCTCTCACTCTAAAAGCAGATGGAGAGGCAGAAAACAAACTTAGGCATGTTTAATGTACTAATTGACATAAAAAGGCATAATGGTAAAAACGTGACCTCTCCTTGAGCAGAATCAGCTGGTCTCTTAAATTGAGCCTGTAGGAAGCTATTCAATTGTAAAAGCAATATGCTTTGGCCTGTAAGGTTCACAAAAAGTAGAGCATTTAAAGAAATAAATACATTCACCATTTCAGCTAAAATTAGATGATGCTCCCAGGTATAATGACCTGTCCTGCTTAAAACGGGATTTAGCTTCTGCTACCTTCAGAGGGAAAGACTTTAAAGTCTGTTGCCCCTTACTTTGTTTCAAGGAAGCAGAAGGAAGTCAAGATGTAGAAATGGATGCACAACACTAGCTCTGGGCTGAAATGCTTTGCACTGATCCATCAAAGAAAGCTGAGAGTGATAAGGAAAAAAGGTCTTGACCAAGGACCCCATATGAGAAGATCAGTACTGTAAATAAGATATAATGGTTCTCACAGTCATGCCCTGAACAATGAGTACACTGCATGACTAAATACAGATATTTTGGCTAAAACGCAGCATAGCTGCTTCATATGCATTAAAGTACTTGTGTGTTGCATCCTGTTCAGAGAGATGGTGACCTGCAGTACATTTACTGTATTTAATTGCTCGTGCTCTTTATCTGGGCCTCTGCTTTTTTTTTTCCTGCATTTCCCTTTCCTCATCTTGTGGTTCTGTGAACTCCACAGCATAGCTGGGATTAACAGGCATCTGGGGAGATCATCTGGTCTAGTTCTCTGCAACATCCAGTCAGGTTTTGAGTATCTCTAAGGCTAGAGACTCTACAACCTTTCTGGACAATATTTTCCATAGCTTGACCACCCTCAGTGGAATATCTTAAATTTCTGTTTCTGTCCACTGCTTCTCATGTCACTGGATACTGCTCTGAAGAGGCTACTCCCACCTGCCTTACTTCCTTCTATTAGGTATTTACACATTTTGATGAGATGTATGTAATAGCCAAGATTTTTGTCTCTTAGTTTCAGCAAATGCTTGACCATTATATTTTGGGTAGCGCAGAGAGGCTGTGCTGGACTTTATAGTTGTTTCAGGCACTGTCTGTCCACAGAGAAGTAAGAATTAAATATCCCCATTATTTAAGACCAGATATGTGCTTCCTTTCAGGTTACTGAGGAGAAGTGCAGCCCTTGAGTGGATTAGCTGAATTCAGACATTTCTAAGGGTCGTTGTACCTTGCTTTTCAGCTAATCTACTGAGGGTGAAGGTGCTTGTTTGGAATTTTTATTACCCCTCCCCTGTGATGGTGTCTAGTGAATCTTGCATTATGCTAGCCAGTGATATCTGTTCTCAGATCATTTCTATCTTTCCTGCCAAGCACACTGTGCTTGATGGAGGTGTGTAACGTCAGGGTGTGGAGTGTTTGGAATAATGGAAAACTATTGGCACTGGTAGCATGGCTTTTACAGCAAAGAAACAAATAGGAGACACCTGGGAAAGAGGGTACCTGGGTTGTGATCTATTGTGCTGGGAAGGCAGAACAACCAACCTGTTAATGGCTAAGCTGAAGACTTTTGTGTGCCACCTACTGCCACAAATTGGGCTTTCCAGCACTGAAGAACAGTGCATGTTGCAAGTATAGAAGCAATTTATTTATCTCTCACTCCGACAGAACTGGTAGATGTTTTTAGTAGCTGTAGTTCTGTGAGGTGTAGGTTGAATAGTGACATCTCAAGTTGTGTATTGTTTATGTGGTGTTTGGATAGGGTAAAATCCTACATGATTGACATGGTATCAGAAGGTCAGGCCAATCCTGCCTCTGTTTGTCTAATCTAAGGACTAGAAGATCTTTCTGACAGGCCAAATATCATCATTTTGAAGCTTTCGAGTACAGTAATTTTAAGAGACCATACCACACTGCATAACAGATAAAATAAACAAATGTAAGTCCTACCTGTAAATAATAGGTGGTAATTTATAATTATGCAGTGAAATTAATTGAAATACAAATGGAATAAGCTTCCTGTATATCAAGGCTAATTGTAGAAATGTGTTTTACAATACATAGTGTGTTCTTCAATCATGTGCTTCATGATAATTGCTGTATGGCTGCCTCCAATAGTATTAAACACTTGAAAATTTGCATATTTTGCTTTCAGGCAACAACACTGACTGTTAAACTGGACAATGAAAGAGTAATAGCATGCCTTATATCTTATGAGTGTCAATAGAATTTTTGAAGGGGTTATTTCTACTAGCTCACTTTTACATTTAAATAGGAATCTGAATAATTGATTATTGTTGGTGAGTTGATGTCTGCTTGTAAATCCCATTGTCACATTGAGCTTAGCTTTTTTNTTTCCCATTGAGCTTTGTTTTTTTTTTTTTTTTTTATTTAAAGTTACAGTGAAATGTCTATGAAACACTGTTATAAGATGCTGATTTTGCTATCACTAGCTCTTGGAAAGTATCAAAAATACCTAAGGTGGCAATACCTAATGTGTTACAGTAATTATATGTATGCACTGTATCTACATGACTAAGAAGATAAAATCCCTGCATATGAAACAGCAAATTTCATTACTGTGGTCTATTCCAGCTCTGAACAGTATATACACTTCCACAGCCTGTGGAGGCAGAGGTTACTGTGTGATATACACATACATATCTGTAGTAAAACAGTATTACTGTATTATATACAGTTAGAACTATACACAGTTCTACACAGCAGATCACATTTTAGGCTCCAGCAAACTGAGTTTTGGTTTTCTTCAATACACCAGCAATGAATGTCCTGTCTTAAGCAGCTTCTTCAGCGGAGCAATCAATGCCTGCATAAGTAAACTTCTCGTACAGGGTAGTATTCACGTAGGTCTGGGAAGGAAATAAGCAGAAAGCATGTGATGCAACATGTATTACCTCAAGAATCCTAAACTATTCTGAAATTACTCATCACTTAATTATTTTCTAGGGATCTGTTTTTACCTTCCTTTCTTCTAACATCCTGTTCAGTGACACCAGTATCTGAGCAAATGATGGTCTTTCGTATGGTTTCTCTCTCCAACATTGTCTCATTAGGTCATACCTTTAAAAATCAAACATCAACAACTGATGGTTTAGATAATTAAGTTGAAGTTAGAAATTAATTTTTATTGGAAGGTTGTGCACATTCTATTTTTCAAAGGAAAATGGATTTACACATAGGTAGACTTATATTTTCTGTAGCTGAACAACTGTCTGAAAAGAATTTTCTTTTATCTGGAATAACTGAAAAGCTGTTTTTGAGCCAGCCATGTTTGTTTGGTTTTTTTTAAAGAACAGGACATCTGGCAGAATCAGATCCTGGGAAATAGTTCATGGCAAATAACAGTGTGTACTGGGTACAAAAGGATTTAAGTAATTATTTTTAATTTTGTACCCTTTTAAAAATGTCTTTGGTTTTTTTTTTCTTTTCTTTTATTACTTATTTTTAGATGTAGTTCTTGTGTTTTCCTGAAAGAAAATCTTTGTTTCATTAGTTTCTTGTAGATGTCATATATTTTCTATAGCAGGTGTTACTCTATTTCATTTGGTTTGCTGAGGCAGTTACTTACACTTCATCATCACAGTTGAGAGGCTTTTCCAGTCTGTACCCTTGAGGCAGTTTTTCATAGAGTTCTGCACATGTCATTCCACAATATGGTGTTCCACCTAAAACAAAAGAGTTTAACCATTGTCATGAGCATGGCACTTTTAGTAAAAGAAAGTTTAATTTCATAGCAGAAATGAAAAAGAATGACTGATTTAGTCACAGGTAAATTAGTCCAATGTTAGGGAATATTTTGAGGCTCCAGTTTTGTTGTTAATGTTTCCGTGCTGTTTAATGCACAGTAATGAAGAGAAAAATAAAAGTGAGTATGAACTTTTATCATCTTGGGCCTCGCTTGAAATTCTCTAAATCTCTAAGGGCCGGCACCGGACTGAATTTGAATTGTTTTTGTAATACTCCTTATAGCAATGGGCAAGTCACTTCCTTGTTAGTGTGGTATTAATAAGATCCAGTATGGGCTCATGAAGCTATTACTGACAAGCTGTCTTTGCCCCTTTTTGCAGATGTTTGGTTGCTTAGCCTCCTGATCTTTCCACACTGTGGTGTGTTGCTTCCCATCCATATTTAACCTAAAGCCATTAAGGAAATTTGGGAACAAAGTAGAAAACAAGAGTTGGTAATTAGTCCAGACGACAATGTGCATCTCAGTCAGTGTGCATCTCAGGGCCAGTAGACCATGGGGCAGACTCTGAGGCAGGTCACAAAAGCTATGTCACACAGCCACTTTGGATTTTGATTGGTTTAAGGCTGTATTTACATACTTCATCAGCAGGATGATGATGTATTACGTACATCATCAGTAGAAATGATCTCTACATTTTATTTAGAGATTAACGTCCAAAAATTTTCCGTCAAGAATAGTTGGAGTAGGACATGTTTGTCTCCTTCCCTTCCTCACAGGTCACTAATATAAGTCTTGACTAAAACTCAGGAAGGCTGAGGAAAAGTCACCCATCAAAGTCAAAACATAAAACATTTATACATAGGCATATAAATCATGTGATATGCTGGATTTTCTATTTAGATATGGCCTAGGTTTTAATAGTTTAATGAAAGAATAGGAATTCTTTTTTTTTTTTTTTCTCACTTAGAAAGGTACCCAAATTGCAAGTGTGAGAATTAGCATGCTGAAGCTAAATAAAATTTAGTAGAATGAAACAGGAAAAAAACCTGAAGTACGTTGCAAACAAATACATTTTCAACAGACTGAATAAAGAGAACTGGCGGTCAGGTTGGTTTATTTGTACAGTACAAAATTCAGATGCTTACCTAGACTAACAATTTCCCATAACAGGACACCGTATGACCATCTGCAACAGAGAGATATTACAGAGTACAACAAGAATGCAACAAGACTTCATATTTTAAGATTGTAGGTAGTTTTGGTAGTACTCAGGTAACACAGAGAAGTGCAACTCATTCTCTATTTATCTAGTTTTTAGTAATAACAGGGTTTTTAGAATCAGAAAGCAGGAGTGAGATCTTTAGCAAAATTTATTCACTGCGAGTCCCTTAAATAGAGTCCTTCAATAGACTGTGATCTCCTGGCAAACTGTTACTACAGAATTGCTTTGCCAACTATCACTTCCAATTTCCAGACTGAAATACTGAGTTTTTCTGGGTCTCACAAGGATTCATGAAGTTTCTGATTTCAAATGAGAAATATAGCTGAAGTAGTGGCCCATTTCAATTATGTATCCAGTTGTAAACACAGGACTTTTTCAGGCTCTAATGATGAAATAAAAGTACTTTGTTGTTGTTGGTGTGGGTTTTATTTTTGCTTGTGTTGCTCATTTATGCTGGCACAGCTACTGAGTCTTTTTAGTTAAGAGTAGATGTACCACCCTAGGTGTCAAACTTTCTGTGATATTGAAAAATACTTCTTTATTAAAACATACTCACACATCACTGTTTGTGGTGTAAACACTGTAATTCAAAGATTCAATTGCCATCCATCGCACTGGAAGCCGTCCCTGGAAATTATTCCATGAAAGTTGATTCGTTTTTAGAATAGCAATATAGCAGTTTATACCCTAACAATTGTTCTGTGTGTTACCCTAATGAAAACTGACCTAATGAAAGCTGATGAAGCAAGTAAGCTTTATCAAGTAAATAAAGTTATTTCTTTCAGTGGTGTTGTTAATTCCCAAAGGGACAGTTCACACTATTAGCTTTAATAGGAAATTTATCCAGGCAGCATCAAGAGGAAATGGAAGTAATTCCTGAGTGATGTCTTATACTTATGAAATACTGTTCCCTTCATCCCCAGTGTTATTCCTGTTTGATGATTACATGGTGCTTATTACACATCTTCCTTTTTCACATGTTTCAAAGCGTTAGCTCTCTGATTTTCCAGGTCACAGGTCCTGAAATACCTCTGGTTACCACCTTGCTAATTTTGGCCGCCTTCAGTAGAATTTGACCAGCTTGACTCAGCTGGACAATTTCTGTTACAGAAATACTGTTTTCATAGCTGGGCAGATCTACCCCCATGCACGCATCCTCCTCATAAATCAAATGTATATTACATGGGGTTTTATAACACATTCTTACTAAATTCTGCAAAATTGGTTATTTTACTGCCACCTGTATTAATAATTTTTTAATTAAATTTTATATTGTAATATGGAATAGAATTGATTTACAAGTTATGTATATTAATAAGTACAATATAAATATTTATCCTTGTCAATCTATAGCATTTTTGTTATAGATTTGCATTTTTGTTCAGGTGAAAACAAAGAAACGAGATAGTCTGTTTTTCCCTTTTTTTCTATCTCAGTTTCTTTTGATCCTTACCATAGTCTTCTTAACGTAAACTTCTTGACCTCTTGATAAGCCAAAGTCAGCTATTTTTGCAACATAATTTTCTCCAACCAAGATGTTTCTTGCTGCCAAATCTCGGTGTATAAACTAAAACAAAAATAAGCAAACAAAAAATCACCGCAATATTTATGACCTTTACGTGTGTTATTTTAGTGCTGCATTGAAAACTGCAAACATGCAGCATAAGAACAAAACACGAACCAAATGGCTTGCTATGTCACTGCCAGGAACGTTTTAAACTTCATCTGAAGATAAAAGCAGATAGTTACTGTGTCATCTGCCAATTTTATTGCCTCTTCCTAGATTCCCCATGACATAGTATTTGGTAGGGCAAAGTGAACACAACAAAGTAAATCTCAGCCAGTGGGTGATAGAGAAGCTAAAATATCACCTTATTTTGATTTCATTAGGAGGCTTAGTCCCTGAAAAATAAATTATTGTGCTTCAGTGGATAGAGAGTTGAAGGCTGACCTGTTTTTGGCTCAAGTAGTCCATCCCCCTAGCAACGTCAGCTGCAAAATGCAGAAGCTGCTGAGAGGAGAGTGTAGACGCAGTACTGTTGGCAATAGCAAACGCTGGGTCTGTCTCTAGCACTCTGCTTTTCCGGAGGAAGTCCAGTAAATTTCCATGGGGGGCATATTCGATAGCAAGATAAAGATATCCTACAGAAACATCAGACAGTGAGGATAATCACAAAGTGAAAAATGTTCAGTAATAGTATTCAGACACTAGCACTGCTTTGAGTGAAAAAGAAAGCAGACTGGAGGGGAAATACCGAGAAGCGTAATTTCTGATGTAGAGGAGAATTTAGAGCTAGTATTGAACATCATTTCTGAAAGATTAATGTGGGCTTCTAGGTCTAACACCAAGTTTATTTGGCTTTTTAAGAAATGTTGCAGAAGGACCTGCGTATGAGCTAGTGTTTCTATGAGCTGTACTGTGGTTTGGGGTTTTTTTAATTAATTTTTAAAGAATACGTATTCAAGATTATCTTACCCCGATGTTCACATGCTCCCAAAAGATTTATTATGTTGGGGTGATGACCAAGTTTACAAAGAACTTCAAGTTCTCCAGCAAAGTCTCTGTGATCATCTTTTGAGGCATACTCTGAAAATCAAATAAGCATGCATTTATGTTTTCCTTTGAACTGAATTTATGTCTGTGTTGTTGTTAATTATGAAGACTCTGTGCTTCCTGGGACACTACTCCTCCAGCCTTAATATAAAGAGATAAACTCTAAGGTACGTTAATATTTACTGAGAAATGTAGGACCTTAAAATACATATACCATGTTCCCTTATTGAAAATGCAAAATGTCATAGCAGACCATATGAAAACTAGCTGCCTAAAAATCCTTCCAGATGAGTGCTGTTGATTATTTCTACCTGCATGCAGAACTTGGCTCTTTTTTTAAATTATCATCCTCCTTAAGAGTGTCCCAGTTTGCCGAGAAAATTATCTAATGAATTTTGAGAAAATACTTGCAGTGTTGCGGTTCTCTGTGGAAGGTGGCGGTGATATCCAATGAAAATAAAGGAAGTGAGTGATTCTAATAGTAAGAGTGTGTGTGTGGGTAGATATATAGATATGTGGATGCATGGATACAGTTGTCTCCGAATGGCTAAGGTAAAGCAAGGGGAGCAAATGCTTTGCCCCAAGGCTACCTCTGCTGAAGTTTTGCAGGCAAACTCACAAATGAAGCTCATGCTGACTGATATATTGAAAAATATATAACAGTTAATTACATTAACAACTAGAGAGAAATATAAACCAACTTGACAGTTCAGAAATACAGTCATTGACAAGATACAAATCTTTTCCTAAAGACAGCTGATACATTTTCACTAGCAGGTGTGAATATTTATTTTAGCTTTAGGAGAGGGCTACTAAGTGTTTTTTATGACAGAGAAACACTTGGGAGAAACAACTTAAAAAAGTCTTTAGTCTCAGAGTCTCTGATAGTTACTACCTTTCATCCTTTTAATCGCAGCGTCCATGCGTAACCCATCTTTCTTAATGCGTGCTTTCAGGACTTGCCCAAAGTTACCTTCCCCGATCACATCTTGAAATTTTATGTCATTCCACTCAAGAACTGGATAAATAGTGGGATCTGGGCTGTTCTTGGCTTTCTTGCTCAGCGTGAGAGTACCTGAGTTAAATTGTACAGCTGGCTCTTCCCTCTGTGACAAAGTTAAGCAAATTACATTAACTGTGATTTCCGAGCAATGCTCTGATTATTATTACTCCCCCAGTACATGTGTGCTCACACGTGTGTACACATGCACACACACACACATACATAGAGCCTGGTCCATCTCTTGCTTACACAGGAGAGAATGCAGTAGATAGTTACACCTTCAGACACTAACTGCATCAAGCCATTCTGCCCAGATCCACAGAATTAATCAGGCTCCTAATTTATGCATAAATACCTTTGTAGACTTAAGCCTCCTGAACAGTTCTATAATCATCTTGAAGATGAAGGAGCTGGGCAAAACTTATTTTGTAAAACTGATCTCAAAAACAGTTTTAAGCGTAAGGTTTGAGATTTATCTTACATTAAGCTTGACTATATCCTGTGCTGATCAGGCTCAGTAGGAAGACTGATGAAAAAAGAAGCAAGGAGACAAAAGAGAGAGGTAATGGTCTTCCTCCATTCTTGAGGAGACATGTCTCTACTTCAGTTACACTTTCTCACCAAATAATTCTGTGGGAATAGTTTCAGGACCGTGAGCAGAAGCTATTCTTGGGACTTGTGTGCCTTGGGACTGATCATCTTTTTGGATGAGCCTCCTGCCCTCCTGTTTATGAAACAACCTATGCAGATCCGTATGGAGGAGCTCTGTGGCCCTCTTCATTCTGCTTCGCAAGTTCCCTTCTAAGGTGAGAGAACAGCACCAGAAAGCAGAGTAATAAAGAGACTACAGCAGTTAAAAAATAGTCACATGTCTATATATGTGAGATACCTCTACCAGATCTCACAACCTTCAGCAAGGAAGGAGATGGGAACCCTTTGGTTCCTTCAGCCGTTTCCTCACAGCCAGAACTGTGATGTTGCTCTTGACCGATCCATGGTGTGCTGTCCCCAGGTTGAAAAGCCATGGTGGAGCTGTTGCTGATGCTCAAAAGCAATATTAAAAAAATACTGTAGTTTTCAAAATCAGGCACAACTTCAAAGGGGGAGGGACAGCCCATTATGTCTGGCCTTGTACTTGTCATACACAGGTGAGATAAGGCAGAAAAGGGAGAAGGATCAGGTGTGCATCTTTATTCAAGTCAGATTGTCTGCCTCATATACTATAACTTTGATAGCTTTAACTCCGGGGTCACCAGCAGAGAAGCTTTACAACAGCAGTACTAATTGCACACAGAAAAAAGGGGCAGTATTTGGGAACACCATGAAAAAGGAATTGGAAAAAAACAGGAAAGCATGAGGCCAAAATTAATAACCACACTGACACAGGAAAGCTAGAAACCCACCACCACATTCTGGAAAGCCTGAGCCATTCGGCGCTGGAAGTTGGCTCGCTTTAACTGCAGCATGATAAGAAAGGCCAGGAGAATTGTTACACAGGTCATCCCTGCAGAGCCAAGGATAGCAATAAGCAGCATTTTGCCTCCTTTTGATTCATATGGAGCTGTTGAAGAAGCACATAAAGAGTTCACTGTTATTTCCAGCTAATTCTGAAAAAGCCACAAACTATGAATAGCTAAATAATCCTGTCTTGTAAACTGTATAAAGACATGGAGATACATCCCTATGTTTTCCAGAAATGCCACAGATATTAGATGCTCTGATTTTCAGATGTCTGAGCACTTGCAGGTCCCACTGAATTCAGGCACATCAGAGCTGGTGCCACATCCAGTTCTATTATATGCAGGTCATTTAGTTTATGAGCTGTTGGACACTTTCTAGTGGATAGAAGCAAATGTTGCGTGTTGTCAGCTTCACCAACACCATACAGAACTGAGAATCAAATTTTGGTGATGCTCTGTTGTGTGTCAAAATTAAGGGCAAATATATAATATTAATATTTAATATTAAAATAATAAATAAATAACATGACTTTGCCTTAGCGATTTCATATCACTGGACTTGGTTTGTCCAAGCCCAGCTTGGTGGAATAACCAACCTTTAGTTTCTGGAAGAGTCTTCAGTTCAAATGATGTGTTTGGGTTGCTCAGGCCAATGTTGTTCTGAGCATTAATCTGAACCTGGTACACAGTGTTTGGCTCAAGGCCCTTGAGGTGGTATTGGGTAATGCTGGTGTTCTTTATGATAATATCGATGTGGTTGTACTCAGCCTTGCCATAAATTTTGTAGCTGATGATGATGGAGGAGATGGAATGACCCTCGGCAGTTGTCCAAGAGATGACTGAGGATGTGTCTGTGGTGTTGGAAAACCTGATGTTGTATGGTGCCGGAGGGATTCCTAAGAACAAACACAAACAGGCACAAAGCGTTGGATACTACCTGCACCACTTTCTCCTTCCCACACAAAAGCACAGCAAAAGCACCACTTTCCTTGGTGTTTTTGCTGTGCTAAACAAAAGAAGAACCTTGCTGATGAGCTCTGGTAACTGAATGCTGTAGTTCTATGAACTTAACATGTTGTCACGCATATTGCAGTACTCCACACTTGCAGCAGAGGTTGGAGGGGCATTCAGTAAACTCCTGTCCTTGGATGAAGATAAAAACTCCCTAAGCTGTAGGCAAATTAATTTCCTTCTATACTTAAATTGTCATCCCATTGTGATTCCCAGATCCCATACTTTCACTGCTTCAGGAAGTAATTCCCTATCAGAGTACAGGCTGTTAGAAAGAAGGGAAATCAATACTAGCATTTCTACAAATTTCGTCAGAAAACCACCAGCAGGGGGGAGTACTAGACTTGTGGACAAACCCATGACTGCTAAGCCAAGTACCTTCTGGAAGACAGCACCCTTAAGTTTTTCTTGGTGCAGGTTGGCTTCAGAGCTCAGTAAACTGGAGCATCCTCTGACAGCCATGATAGTTCTGTTAATACATGTAGGAGGAAGAAGCCCACCTTTCCCGTGTGTGGTATGGGCAGCAGCACCCATCAGACATTCAGACAGACATCCGTTCAGATCGTACTTCATTCAGATAGGGCATTTGTTGTGGGATTATGGAAGGGCACTGCTCACACTCAGGGAATTCAAGAGTGGTCATAGGTCTTGGTTGTAGCACACCTAACTACTCCTTGCTCACGGGGGTTTTACTTTGCACAGTATCTTATCTTCCTTCTTTACCTGCTGACTACTTCTGTATTGAAATAGCTCAATTGCAGGTCTGATTTTTTGGGGGGAAGTAACAAAAGAGCTTGGAGTAGGGAAGTCTGTGTATTCATCACTACTGGGCAGAAATGCTGCATGTGTCAGAAGCAGAAGATTAGGTTTACCAAGCTTTTACATTGTTTTTCCCATTTTTTTAAACTTATTATTAGTTCCTAATAATTTCCGGCAGAAGAATTTCTTTGGACACTGAGCTATGTCTTCATAATAACAACCACAAATGATCATCAGGAACTGAGCATTACCAGAACAAAGGATTACATTTAATGTGGTCATTTAAGTGACAGTCAGTCTGATTACTGGAGGAAAAGAAAGAATTAAACAAAAGGATATGAATCAGCTACTTACTGTCACTGAAAGTCCATGCATACAGGTAGTTGCTCCATTCTCCTTGGGACCTGGTGTTCACTCGTACCCTGCACATGTATTGCTGTCTAGGTTCAAGATCTTTAATGATCAGGGTGGACATATTTCCTGGCACTTGAGTAATAACGCTGCTCTCATCGCCGTTGTCATTCACGATCTTCCTTTCCACTTCAACACGAATGTCATCCTCTGTCCTCAGTGTTAAAGGATGCCATGACAAATTCAGTGATGTCATGCTTTTTGGAAAGAGGGTGAGACCTTCTGGTGGAGGAAGACCTTGGAAAAGCCACAGTGAGACAAGGAACAAGATTTCAAGTCTGGTATGCAAGCTAAAACAAGAGTACCAACTATTTCCAACCACTTGCCCTAGCTTGGAGTGGCAAAAGGCAATTCTCCCTGCCACCTCACTCAATATGGCAAAAATCACATCTCAGAATTCCAAAGTATACTATCAACAGCTGTTTTGT
>VZRU01014088.1:37722-66423 GCA_013398155.1 Pedionomus torquatus | reverse complement strand
GCAGTGGCATATAATTACCCATTCTCTTTATCATTAGTGGGCTCCCCTACCTCTCTCCCAGAGTATGCCCCCAGAGTTATCCCAACCGGCAGGACGGGCAGGACAATGACCTATTTCAAGGCAGGAGGCAGAATATATGGATAAGTCTTCTGCTGTACAGCTTGACACTAAAGAACAGGTCTTGGACCATTTTATTTAGTAAGGTGATAATAGCTTCAAAAAAATCTACATTTAGGGCATTGTATTGAATCATTTGTGACTCCTGGAAGCATCCTGTGGATATTAGCTACTGAAATATGGTTTAGCATCAAGCACATTTTCTCCATAATGTGAGGTACTTGAACAGATATTTATTTTTACATATTGTTTTTATGTTTCTATCCAAGTTAATAGAATATAATTTTATTTATATCTGATGAAAATTGACACAGCAGCATGAACAATAAGACATGTAGAATACTGAATGGAAAATATCTACTTCCATTGTGATTGATCCTATCATTCACTAGTAGAAGAACTTTAGGAGCTAATTAAATGGGGGGTGGGGGCATGGGGGGTGGTAATTTGTGAAATTAGAATGAAGTATACTAAAGATGAGAAATCTTAGGGTAAATGAGTATATTGGATATATCCCACCACAGAGAACAGAGACATTTGAAAATTCCTGTTTTGTGCTGAGATCCACACCTCATATTCATGGGAGACTCAGTGCCATCTTCTTCTTTTGTGCTTACTTGGTGTTTGAAAAACTGAGATATGAAGAAAAGAGCTAGCTGTCCTGGCAATAGCTAAGCTAAATTGAGCTTAAATCTAAATTTTTTTTTCTCTCTTAGCTGCTTAAATCAGTATCAGCTTGCAGCAAAGATCCTTGGGAAAAAAATATTTCTGACATAATATGATGGTAGCTTATGCCCAGAAAGATTTTGGCCCTTATTTGGGCACAGTGTAAATTTAATTTCAGATTCATTACAACTTTAAACAGTCAATCATCAGCACAGATTTATGGAACTTACGTCTCACAATAAGCCTTGTGTAAGCAGAAGTAAAGAGGTTTCCTCCTATGTATCGGGCAGAGTAAACCCCTGCGTCCTGTGGCTGAACTTGAGGATAGGAGACTTCCAGCTCCCCCGGTACTTCATGCCTGGGCACAGAGTGGATGAAGGAACCTGGGGAAGGAGCATACAGTTACAACAGACAGAAGCCACTCCTCTTCTTTAGACAGAAATGAGTTTGCTTTGGTTACTGAAGAACCTTTCCTTTCCAATTTACTTTTAACCATCCCTTGCTTGTGTTTGGTTCTTTCTCTAAGTATCTCATTATATCACAAGTGTTCATGTACCCCTGGATCATGCCATAATAAGTTTGCTCTTTCCACCTGAGATCCATGATAATCCCGTTCCGCATTTCTTATACCGATAAGGCTCTGACTGAAATGGTCAGGGCTTTGTGTTGTTCTCTCAGTGGCTCTCATAAGCTGGAGAGCTCTGCTCTTTTTATGTTTTCTGTGTCATCTGCTACTCCTTAGGGCTTGTGTGTCTATTTATTTATTACTTCTCTTGTTTCTTGTCTCAATCTTCTATGCTGAATGACCATTAACCAGATGATGCTCCCACAAATCAAATGCCATTAGCTTTTATATCCCCTTATAATTACACTGATAATGAAACAACTTTTTTCACTGTGCTGAAATAATTTAGAAGGCAAACAGTGTCAGGCAGGAACTTTACTGCCTGTGGTCATGCATACTGTCACTATTGCTTTGACTATAGTCAAATTACAGGCAGCCTAGAAATGTAAAACATTGCTGAGGATCATAATCAAAACAGCAAAAATAGTCCATGTTTAGTCCATGACAACACGTAACAATTCTTCAAAAAAGTGAAAGAATGAAAAGGATTAGAATTAGAATTCATTAGAATGAAATGGGGGTGGGGGTGGAGGGGTGTTGTGTATCTTTTGAGTTACAAGCCGCAAAACAAACTTGGCAGAAAAGTGTTAAGAAAGCCTTATGCTCACAGCCTGTTAGCAAGGTTCAGGCTTTGTGGTTTTTTTCCAAGATGGCACATGTTATTCCAGTATCTTAAAGCAATCTTATTTAGCAGAAGAGTTTCATTCTCTGGACAGCCCTTTGAGGGTCTGTAAGAGGAAAGCAGTATTTTAAATGACTGAAGTGAAAGACTTCAACAGTTAAATAGAACAGAATAAGTATTTTGTCTTCTTTGCCAGCTGCTGTATCAGGAATCCTGAGGGGTGATATTTCAGCTGCAGTCTCGGGTGGAGAACTTGACCTACAGTCCAGAGGCATGGTGAATTTGAGGCTTTTTGCCAAATTTCCAGTTGGAATCTCAGCTAACGCAGCACCATGATGTAAGCATTCCTGCTCTAACATACCATCTGGTTCTTGTATGAGAAAATGCTGACAGGAGATAATAAAATTTCTCTGAGGACCTTGAAAGGATAAGTGATGGCAAACTTTCTCCTCTTTGCACTGCCATAGCTGGGTAACTCCAGCCTGTAGAGAAGTGCTCCAAGTATTAAATAACCGAGTCTGACCCGCTGCACGCGTCCTTTTGCAGTGTGCTGACACTTCCTTATCTCATCCTCCTCTATTTACTCCCTGTTTCCTGGTAGCTCACTTTAAGCTAGACTACTAGTAGACAAAGATGGACCAATGCATTATGTGTGCTTTTGACAACCATAATTTGTTGGGCTCTAACATTCCATTTAAGTATAAAGGCTTAAGTATAAGTGAGTTGTAGTGACCAATATTTTGCTACATTTCTATAGGAGGTAGGTAGCAAACTGCTCATATTTCCCAGTGTCAAGCAGTAGCAACACACAGATGAACAGTGACTAACATGGGATTTAGATACCATGTTAAATGGGAAAGTTGGTGCCATAGATTTTAGAACCTGACTAATTTTTGTAGTTGAATGAAATAAGGATTAGATTCTTGACAGCATTGCCTTCCTAATAGAAGCGTACTAGTGCTTAGTTTCTTATCCTGAAGAGCATCATAGAAACTAAATGGCCTCTAAAAGCCATTTGAAGAAGGAAAGGTATGCACTTGAAAAGCAGTAGAAATGCAAAGAAAGGTGCTGTAACTAGGCCTTCACAGTGGCATACCAAAAAGAAAAAAAACGAACAAACAAAAAACCCAAACCAAACCAAAACGAAACAAATAACAAAAAACCAAAAACCAACAAAAAGGTGCTACAAGAAGCCAAGGAAATATATGAGGGGATGTAGGAGGAAATCAAAAAGTAAAATGTGAAATAAAGAAAAGGTATAAACAGAGAATTTGGCATTGTGGTGGAAGAGAAACAGGTCAGCTCAATCTATTGGATATGGCAAACAGCTCCTTTAGGGAACATTAAATGCATGAGGAATTACGTCTGCTCCACTTGCAGATGCATGGGCATCATCAGCAATGACTTTAAAATAGTTACATGGCACTTGGCTAAGACAATAATAGCAAGAAGAGAAACGACAGGAGAGAAAGGTTAATTACCATTTTTGTAGATCACTGCATCTTCCTCTTTTGCTGCCATTCTGATGAAGGATATGTTCACATGCTCTCCTTTATTTGCTGTAACAGTTAACGCAACTGGGTGGAATGAGGCTGAAAACAGAACAGGACAGAAATATGGGATAAATAGCCACAGTTATTGTCTCTATCTGGTCTCTGGGCTGAAAGCTGAAAATGGTTTATAGCATGACCCTAATCAGCTTTGACACATTTCTTTAGGGCACACACCGATTCCTTCTCACCTGCAACCTCAACTCTATGTTTTGTCAAAGACAGAGGACTCGCCTATATCCTGAAACAACAGGCTGCTACTAGAGCCTGGGTCATGAAGCAAACAAACGAAACAAGAAACGAGAAAGGATTGTGGCTGAGTAACTGGAAACCTAACGAGGAGCTCCAACTGTCTGTAATAACAGACACTTTCCCAAGTTTCTTCATCCCTTGAGACATTTTTATAGCAGATTGGGTGAAGTTCTGGAAAAAGCATAGTAGGGAATAAGCTGTCATTTACAAATACCCCAAGCAACTCAGTCCTCTTCTGTTTAAGCTTTATGATGCAGAACAGTGATGCAGGTTCAAGATACCATTGCCATTCAGGGTCTGGGGGAAATGCAGCAAGATATATTGGGTCTGTGCTTGTGTTAGTTCACCATGCTCCCTGTAAATTCCAAAAAGTGTTGCCCTGCACCAAGAGCAAAAGGAAAAATCAGATTCACAGCCAGTGGTATTTTTACCAAAATACTCTCATCTGATAGTGGGGCTAATTAAAATAAAAATTCTGGTGGATGAACTATCTAGATTGGTGATATTTTTCAGTTTTCCAGTTAGGAAACTGAAATTCATTTTCCTGCTTAAACAGAAAAGTACTTTTATACAAAAGTACTTTGATACCTTTGTTCATAGTTCTTGATTACAGAAAAAGAAGAAAGTAGTAGAGAGAGGGTTTTTAACAAAAGTTTTCCCTTTCCTTATCATTAGTGGGGAAAAAAAATCAGAAGATAATGGGAAAGGGACAGAAAAATCTCAAGAAATAGTATCTTTGAAAACAGTTAAAAGATAATTTAAATTGTAACATTACTTTGAAACAACTTAGAAATTATAGACATTTCCTTCCACTTCCAAAATTGCAGTGAAGCAGTGAATTTTTTTGAGGACAAATTCAAACTTTCTGACCATTTTCAACTGAGTTTTTATGCTGTACTGTCATTGGTATGTTGTATGGCAAAAAAATTACAGAAACTCTTCTAAAACTAGGCAAAGTAAACTTCCAAACTATTCAGCTCTTTATGTGAGTGAGAACGTTGTACCTTTTTACTTTCCCTTTTAGAGTACCCAGGAGAGCGAGGCATTGATTTTCACCAGCTCCTCTTCTCTTTCTGTTTTTTATTTTGAGGCTGTTTAGCCTTAGAGTTCCTTCTGTGCAAGTTCCCTTTGGGTAAGTCTGTCCTGTGTTATTTTGGTTTTGATCAGCACCTGCAATGCCAGTTCTGCTGCCACCTCCCTCCCCAGCAAGGTGAGTGGCTCCTTTGCAACAGAAAGACCCACCTGAGCCTCAGCTGGAAAGGAATCCTTGAAGAGCCATTCATGCTCCTTGCCATCTCTGCATTTGCATGAGTTCAGTCTCTATGAAAGTCACATTTATTTCATAGGCAATATTTTGTTTAAAGAATGCACACACAAGTTAGTATGAATTGGTAGAAAACTTACTTATAAAAAGTTGCCATTTATAGTCATGCCTTTTTTTTTCAGTTCATTTTTAGAAAACTGTCAATAAAGCATACCAGTGGTTGCAGAAAACAAATTTGGAGTCTGTGGCTGAAAGATGGTGGCAAAGAAATACACAGAGATAGAATAAGAAAGCAGAGAAAAGATTATGACTAAGGTTCTTTTATATTGGGCCCCTTACCACAAAAAAGAAAAAAAAGACATTGACATGCTGGAGCGGGTCCAGAGAAGGGCAACAAAGCTGGTGAATGGTCTGGAGAGTAAGCCTTATGAGGAGAGGCTGAGGGAGCTGGAGAAGAGAAGAGAAGAGGAGGCTGAGAGGGGACCTTCTTGCTCTCTACAACCACCTGAAAGGAGGTTATAGAGATGCAGGGTTGGTCTCTTCTCCCAAGTCACAGGTGACAGGACAAGAGGAAATGGCTTCAAGTTGTGCCAGGAGAGGTTCAGATTGGATATCAACAAACATTTTTACACAGAAAGGCTTATTAAGCATTGGAATGGACTGCCTAGGGAAGTAGTTGAGGCTCCATCCCTGGAGGTATTCAAGAGACAGGTTGGCATAGTGTTCAGTGACATGGTTTAGTGATGAGTTGCTGTTTTTTATAAGAGTTAGGTTGATGGTTGGACTAGATGATCTTAAACGTCCTTTCCAACCTGTACAATTCTACGATTACATATTATATATGTTATAGAGCTGTAAAAAATGAGCAAGTGGTTGCTACATCAAAGTTTCTTTGAGGCTGAAACTGTGTTAGTACCTCCATAATATGATTTTGTAAAATATAAGGGGAAAAAAGAGGGTAATATTCTTCCAATATTTGAGGAAAGAAATTTTTAATGCTTGTTTCAGTATGGTATCTAAAATAGATATAAAAATGTTTGTGTTGTGTTTTTGATGTAAAATTAAAGAAAGTAAATTTGAGTAAAATGAAGAAATTTATATCAATACAAGCCAACCTCTCTCCCAGAATTTTATTTCCTTGAGAATGTTGACATTTTAACTTTTTACTTCTGATTGGAAATAAGACAGCTTTTGGAAACTGGCAGTTTTTAGCCAATTGAATGGAATTTTCATCCCCTGTACAATTCTAGTGTTTAGGCTCTAAGCCTCTGCCACATGTTTTCATTCCTGTGTAAGTTCTATCCAATTGATTTCAGAGGGAATTTTCTTGCATAATATGCACATGTATGGGAATCTACTGAGCATTTGGTATGTTACCTAGGAGCTGGTACCTGAATTTATGTCTTAGAGAAACAGAGATTTCTAATATACAGTAATGAAATAAAACAGGCAAACAAAAACTGAAAGCAGTCCCAACTTACTGTCAGCTCCTGAGTTAGAAGTTATTTGTGAATAATAAATGCATGGTGAAAATCATGATTTATTTAGGAAAAGAAAATTCAATAGCTTTTCCAAAAATGAATTGCTAGTTGCAAATGATCCTAAGTGGTTTAGTTGCAGTGGTTTTTGAACCAAATTTAGTGAGGCATTATTTTAACAAGATATTAAACTTTTGTATTCCCATTTTCTTTTCTTTGTATGTTGTTTAGCTTAACCACAAGACTTTTTCTTCAGAGTATTGTTGCAATAGAAAAGAACCCACACTCTCTGGTGGGCCCAGTTCCAATGTATTTTTAGATTGTGACTTGTATTTCATGATTTCACATCTCAAACTGCCAATTCCTTATAGAGACATGGTGAACTGAGTTGCATGGCAAGTGCTGTAACAGTCCATTGCTAGCATTTCCATTGTTGTCCCTTTGCCCACTCTAGAGAGTTTCTGTGGGGGAAATTCAGTCATATGTATGAAAATACACATTTATTGTATAGAGAAATTGCATAAATTATATTTGATTGGATGCAGAAAACAGGCTATATGGTATAAGCATTACTCCACATACATATGGAAATCATAATCTCTTCCTTCTCATTGCATGTATGAATATTACATGTGTAATCATAATGTTAAAATATAAAGAATTCTGAAGGACGGACTCATTACTTTCAGAGTGGCACAGGTGTAGAGTAGAACAGAAAAACGAACCTGTTATCTTTCCATATTACACAACAAAGATCTTCACTGTGTCTGCATATCTGATAATAGGTACATCATTGGGAATGGCAGGGGAGGGAGCTAAAGTGAGTGGGGTTACCCAAACGATTAATGCTTAGTGAGTGTTTCAGCAGCTTCTTGCCTGGAGGCTGCAAAAACAGTGCCTAGATTTTCAGAAGGGCTGCTCCTTTCCATGACTTTTGTGTCCTCAATGGGAAACTGCACATTTCAACTCTTGCTCAATTTTTGGTGTTGAAAAGCACACTCTGCCTTTAAAAACTATTCAGACAACAATAATAAAGGGGGAAAGGGCCTGTTTTCCAACTATAGTTGCTTTGCCAAACCTCACAGTCCTTCACTGACCTCTTCTTCCTCTTTCTGTGCACTTTAACAGCTTTGAGAATTTCTGTTGCACCTCTTTCTCACCCATCTAGCCTGATCAGATCACACGCCTTCACTGATGGGTTGCTACCTTAAATTTTGTCAGTGAAGGCTTTTGCAGAGAAAATTCAAGAAATGCATTCAAACCTAAAAATGATTCAAAGAAGCATGCCAACATGAATGTTCTGTCATTTCTGGTTAGAACAGCTACTGTCACTGTAGGAAGCTCTCAAAGTTTTGTTACGTTAAATTCTCTGCTTTTAGGTCAGCAGATACGAAGTCTGAAAACACCTAATTGATTCAGAAGATGCTCTTCCACCCATAGAGGTTGCTCTACATGGCAGCCAGGGAAGTGTTCATGCCACTGGTATTCTGCCACAGGCAGTGTTGCATTGACTTTCAATGGACCATTATCTTATCTTCTGCTTATTGCAGCTTCCTTTGAAACAAGGGAGTTCTCAGCCCACATACACAGAGCTTTCATGGTGACCAGTCCAACCCTTCAAAGACCAGATTTGGTCAGAGAAAACATAAGCTAAAAAGGAATGCCATTGTCCTGCCCACCTTGCTTTTAATGTTACCATACTAAAATAAATAAATAAACACTAGCTCTAGCTCAGATAAATGAAAATGTACTTTTTCTAAATGCTCTATATAATTTCATGAGACACCAACAATGATAATTACTCTGACTAAAATCTTATAAAGAAAGATTAAGTGTGTCAAGCCTTCTCACAGACCAGCTGCCACAGCAGAAAACCTAAAAATTGCCTTAGGTTTTGAAAACTTTATTTGCTGCAGAGAATTTCTTACACTTTTCTGTAGTTTATGGTGTTCCCTGCTTTGGAACTTGTCCCAGAAGCCTGATGAAGTCCAGAGACAAGAAAAATTTTGCACATAAGAAAATGTAATTTAATGGCAACATTGCTGGACCTTGGAAATCCCACAATCTTATCCCACCAGCTCTCTGCCATATTTGCTTTTACTACTGTACATAGCCTTAAAATCAAAACCAAATCAATAGTGAAATTCTTAGTGAATTTTTGTGAGTAACATTCTTACATTTTGGGAAACTTCTCTGGATTATCTTTCCAGTGTTGAACTGGATTAGTTGTATTCATACCGACAAAGACAGTGGAGATCCAAAGTTTCCAGATCTCTAGTTTTACTGAACCTTAGGTAATGCAGTTATTTCCTAGGCTTAGGTCGCCCATTTATTGAGGAGGAAAAAAAAAAAAAGAAGAAGCTTTTTTTAGCTATCTATACCTCAGGCTATTTACACCTCAAGCCTGTCAAGACTTTAAAATGGGAACATGTTTAGAAATCAAGGGCTGGGTACAGTAACTCCAGTGCAGGAGTTACTATATGTATTCTATCATAGGGTCAGTGAAGCCAGTACATACCTTATTTGCCACCTGACTTTGTGTTCCTGGCAGTAGCCAGGTACCGGCAGAATACTTAACAGATGTCTGACTAACTTCCATGAGGAAATGACTACCAGCTACTATCAGCCAGTTCTCTGCATTTAGGAAAAAAACAAGGGCTTGAGACTACAAGACAAGTCTACATTGGTTGACTCCAGAGTGCTTTGCCTCCTCTGGAGCCACGTTTGTGCCTACTTGTGTCTACCTGGGATAATTGCCTGTCTGCAAGCAGTGACATGAAAAATTCAGATCTGACCACTATACAGTACCTCCCAGCGGCATCTTCATGGTATGTATCCTTGTCACCTCATCCTTGAGTTTCCCTTCACAGTAATATGCTCCAATAGTTTCACTGGCCTGTTCCCTCTTCCACACCACCGTTTTGGCTGTCGCTCTTTTTAAGTCTTCATTAACTTCCAGTGGTTCCCGGTGCTGATTTGTCACATCCTCCTGGTCTCGGTCTATTGTGATAGACTCTCGGGAGCGCCATTTGGAAGTGATACAGATAAGTGATGTCTCAGAGTTGCCCACCAGAGGGAATGAATTGATCAGTATGAGGTCCAGTGCTGCTTCCACTTTACCTAAGGGAGAAAGACAGCAAGCGAAAACATTTTACTGCAGAGTTTGAGTCTGTGTTCAATCAAACCAGTATACAAACTGTTTCACCCAGTGCTCAGGGTTTCTCTGACTGGTGTCTTGTACAGCTCTGTGCAAAATAAGGCTGCACATTAACTAACCTGCTACCCAGACTTTAGGATTTGCTTTTTGTGTCATGAACAGATGGGATTTATTATTGTCAGAAGAGGAAATAAGCCTCACGAACTTGTGGAATTTCTTTCAAAAGCTGTTGCAGAAGCCCAGGGAAAACCACTGGCTGCAGAAGCAGAGAGATCCTTTGATAGTTAGACATGTGCATGTGTCTGAATTATGGTGCTTTGCTGGTAAAAACATCCGTAGATTATAAGGTTGTCAGTTTAATAGTGAGGTTTTTACGTCCTTTACATGATTTTAGTATGTATGACTTGATGTAAAGCAGATATATCTTTCAGTTATAAAAAGAAATAATAGTACTTTGAACACTTGGAGTATTTTTTTTAGCTGTTTTGTGAATTTGGATTAATAATATCATAATGATTTAATGTTAACCATTCCAAGCCCTAACAGACAGCAGCAAGAACCATGGCAAAAAGGAACTGTCTCAAAAACATAGACCAAGCTGTTGGCACTAGTAAAGCCGTTTTTTATAAGGTTCATTTGCAATCAATTGAATTGGCTCCCTTTGATCAATAGAACACCTAGATATACAATGGAGATCGAAGTTCTTTGAGAATTATAGAAGTGTAACTAAAACAGTCTCTGGTAGTGTGCTACAGATTTAGTTGTTCAAATGTGCGTAGCAGGAGGGAAATACAGCTCTCATATAATAAAAAATTTGCAAATAACAGGCGTTTCCCTTCACTTTTGAAATTCAGGGTGAGGAGAAGGGAAACAATAACGATTTTTCCATTTGAAACAGGAAGAATCATTGGTTTCTTTTATTCATCAGATCTATTTTCCTGCTTTGGATACAAGTATATTTTGTATTTACACAGAGAGACCCAGTATTTAGTGCTACTCAGCTTCCAAATGTTTTTCTGACTGGAAGGAAGGGGTATAGTCTTAGATAAGGGAGGTCAAAAGGTCTTTGTGCTGACTTCAGCCTTTGCGTGTGTCTCTGCAGTGCTTGGGGCCAAGGGAGGAGGTCCTCCTCTGCTCCCAGTGCCAGCAACCACTCTGGGGACTGAAGTATCTTGACAGCCCACTGATACTCACCACACCCAGCCAGTCCACCACCGTTACCACCCTTTAATGTGCCAGCACAGATAACTTGTACTTACATAATGGAGAAATGAAACCTCTTGGAAAGGATGCAGTGGCCATTAAAGTAAATATTACATAAAGGTGCAGGTCAGTGAAGTCAATGCATCCTGCTGCACGTTACAAAAATAAATCCTTTGAACAAAGTTAAAGAAATATGTGATTGAAATGAGGCTAGACTTGTTCATTCATTTTATAGGGCACTAATGGCAACATTTCTGTTCTTACTATTGGTCTGAGGCACCAGCTGAAGGCAGATATTATTCAACAGTCACCAACAGTGAAAGCGGGAGGCTTCATCAGTCTATATCTGCCAGGATTACATGCCAGGTAGAGATATTGTTAAAATCTGAAATTGCAAAATCCTGATTTCTGCAAACTTTTGTGAAACTCTAATCCAAATCTGAGACGGAGTCCATGACTTGACATGATTATCTGTGTTGAGGTCAGACAGACATGGTGCTGCAGATCAGATCTGGAATGTTTTGATGTTTCAGCATAGCATCCACAGGGCACAGAGCTGCAACTGTATTTCCGATACCAGTTGCAGCAATCCTTCAGAGGATCCCCAGATGAGGCTGCTCATCTGGGGATCCTGTAGCATGTCTCTAATATTTCTGTCTTCTTCTGAATTCCAACACAGAATGAAAGGTGAGAATAAACACCTCCTCCCGCTCCCCTCCCCTCTGCCCTCCACCACTGCATCTCAACCTTTTAATACGCTGTGAAAAAGTAGTCTGAGTTTTGAGAACTAGTTTTCATGTTTCCTTTGAACCCTATGCAAGACATAACAAAGCAATATCATATCAGATTCAGGGAATTTGCTGCATATTTCTCTGTTTCTTTGTAGTAAAACAAAAAGTGTTATCAAGGTATAGAGCAAGCATAGCTTGAGCATACTGCTTATGTGCTCTTGTGGTTACTCCAGGTGAATCAAAATCTAGCCACTGATGCATGGACATTGTTCTTATTGGTTTTCTAAATATAGGTAGGTTTTTTTTGTCATATTAAACAGTGCAGAGTTGCCCAGATATGTGTGAAACAGAATGTAGATGGAGTTTATGCCTTTCTGAAGAAACACTAGAAGGTCATTCTATGCATAAAAGACAGTAATATCTATGCATAAGTATGGAATCATATGCCAAGGATGATGTGGTAGCTAAGGTTTCACAGCTGGAATTGATTACAAGCTGAAATGAGAATATATCCAATTGAAAGTTTTGCACTAAGGAAAGCTATATTTTAGGTGTATAAAAAAAAAAAAAAGGAAAAAAAGGCAGCACCCTAGCAGCATATTGAATTGAATGCAACTCACTTGTTCAACACTCATTCAACACTCATTCAACTCAGAATCTAGCAGGACTGGCATTTTAAAGTCAGGCTAAGGCCTCTGAGGTGATAGGAGGACTTTCTTTGACTGACTTTTGGTGAGTTGCTCCCTCATATTGTGGGAAAAAGAAACACAGAAAAGTGAAAAATCCACATATGCTTTATGTTTAAGAAGTCATACTACATCTCTTCCTGGTAATACAGCTTAAGCTAACCAAACTGGCCTTGCTAAAAAAGATTTAATCTAGTTGGCAAAAGTGAAATAAATCCTACTTTTGATGTTAGTGAACACTTTGAGTGTGTTAGAACCAAATAAGGACAACAGGATTTAGCTCTCTGAGAAAAGCACAACAAATACGGACAGGAAATGTCCTGTCTCTGTACCAGTGACAATCCTCTGTGCTTCCTTGAAATAAGCCTTTTAATCCTTCCCTGGTCCTTTAAGAAGTGACCTTATCAGGAAGGCAATTTGCTGTGTGTGCAATAACATTTTAAAAAGAGAGAGCACTTGCAGAAGGCAGGTGCTGGCAATGGGAGATGCCACGCAGAGAGGATTCATTTTCCAGTATTTATGGCACACGCTCATTGTGGTGGAGTACTTTGAGCCCTTCCAGCACAAAGAGAATGGCCTCCTCTGAAGCAGTAAGTTTAAATATTAGCACACCTAATATATACAGACTGCAAATTTATTGCAAGGAGACCCTTGCAATTCCTCTTGGCCCACTCTTAACTTCAGGTTTGTGATCTCTCTTGCTAGTAGATACCCAGCTGTATCTTCCACTAGTACATATTTACCTGGGAAAATTGTGTGGAACAGAGAATAAGTGTATATCATGCTATCTCTGCAGCCCCTGCATGTTCTCATTCCCTTCCCACTTGCCATTCATACAGGCAAAGTTGTCGCATTTTTTGTACTGTGTTGCACCAGTGAAGCTCAGCCAGGACTATCTGGAAGAAACAACTCTCAGAATTTCCCTGGAATACATCCCAGACACAGGTCTGCTCAAAAAGCAAGAAAATCTCAAAGTTTAAAACCTCACTTCTCTGAATTGGAATTGGTGCTGCATTTGGGAATAAAAAATTGCTGCAATCTCAAGCTGAGATAGTTTAATGTAAAAGAACATAGAATCATAGAATAGCCTGGGTTGGAAGAGACCTTTAAAGGTCATCTAGTTCAGCCCCACCTGCAGTGAGCAGATCAATTAGATCAAGTTGCTCAGAGCCCCATTCAACCTGATCTTATATGTTCTCAGGAATGGGACATCTACCACCTCTCTATGATACTCATCTACCACCTCTCTCCAGTGCCTTAACAACCTCATAATAAAAAAATAATTCCATATTTCTAGTCTAAATCTATCCTCTTTTAGTTTAAAACCATTACCTCCTGTCCTATCACAACAATCCCTGCCAAAAAAAAACATCATTGTTCTCATAAGGCCCCTTTTCCTACCAAGAGGCCACAATAAGGTCTTTCCAGAGCCTTCTCCAGGCTGAACCACCTCAACTCTCTCAGTCTGTCCTCATAGAAGAGGTGATCCAGCTCTCTGATCATCTTTGTGGCCCAACTCTGGAGCCTGTCCAAAAGGTCTGTGTTGTTCCTTTGCTGACAACTTCAGAGGTGGACACAGTACTTCAGGTAGGGTCTCACCAGAGTGGTATAGAGGGCCAGAATCATCTCTCTTCATCTGCTGATGTTGCTCTTCCTTTGATGCAGCCCAGGATGTGGTTGGCTTTCTGGGCTGTGAGTGCACATTGCCAGCTCATGTTGAGCTTTTAATCTACCAATACCCCCTGCTGCAGTGCTGCTCTCAACCCCTTCATCCCTCAGTCTTTGTTCATACTGGGGGTTGCCCTGACCCAGGTGCAGAACCTTGCACTTGGCCTGGTTGAACCTCATGAGGTTCACATGGACCCGTTTCTGGAGCTTGTCCAGGCCCCCCATTAAGGGTGTTCCTTCCCTCAGACATGTCAACCGCACCACTCAGCTTGGTGTCATCTGCAAATTTGCTGAGGGTGCACTCAATCCCTCTTTGTCATTGATGGAGATATTGAGTAGTACTGGTCCAAATACGGGCCCAGAAGAACACCATTTGTCACTGAGCTCCATCTGGACATTGAGCCGTTCAACACTGCCCTGTGGATGAATATACACAGCAAGTCTTAGGAGAATAGAAGTGCTCTGATTTGTCCTTTCATCTCAGAAAGTCCCTGCCCATGCACTTCTTTACATTGTTAACCCTTGTCTGGTGTCCAGGAAATCACAGAAATAGTCAAGGCAATTTGTACTGAATATGAAGCCTTTGCACAGTGGCCTCTAAATCAGAAAAGCGTTCATTACTGTGGAGTGGCCAGCACTCCTCTACCATAGCAAGCAGTCGGAGTGATCAGGTCCATCAAGGTAAAGAATAACTGCCCCCGAACATATTAATCACTAGTCCGTATTTGCAAGGTATACCAAGAATGCAAAGTTCTGAGTAAATGTTTTAGCTATTATTAAATACTGGGTAGTAGTAGAAGGAAAGAAATTCTTTAGACATTACAAATCCAGTCATGTATTTATTTTCCTTATATTAGTACAGCTTTATTATTAATTACTTGAAGTGACAATATGCCGGAAGACCTTCCTTTGGTGTGTGGAGCATAACAGAGGAAAAAGAAGAGCTGCAATAAAAGGTAAGTGGGAAGTTTAATAATTTTAAAGTATTAATTATTTAAAAGAAGAAGGGAGGACAAAAATTTCCAGTAAATTCCACCCCTTTTTTTTTTGTTATCAGATAAAGCAAGGACATTAAAAAGTAAAGTAATTAAGTAATTTGAAATGCTTAGGGAGGTTTTTGTTGGTTTGTTTTTTTTTTTTTTTTTTTTTTTTTCTGTTTTTTTTTTGGTACACAAATNNNCTGTTATTGCTTGGAACACAAATTATTTCTGCTATCGGTTTTCTGATAATAGGAAAGTGAAACATGTAAGTACTACACGACCAGAGAAAAAAATAAAATCTGTGCTTGGTTTAGGTTTGCTTTTATACTGAAAATCAAACAGTCTGTTGCACATGACACTCACTGCAGGATTTAGAAATTATTTTGAGACTGATGGAAGTGTATGTCCCAGATTGTCAAGTCATCAACTGCTTCTTAAACTCTCTTAAAAAACACCTCAAAGCACTCCCTCTGCTTGAAAGAATAAGGTTTTGATATAGAACAAACCTAAGTTGTTAAATGGCCTGTAATCCTCAGTATTTCTCATTGTGTCTTGTTTTGTAGTTACAAGTTTAGCTGTACCCTCCTTGATTGTATTTTTCTGTATAAAATCACACACCAAATTAAAATAATTTAATTAATCTATTTAGGAATACAACTGGCAATCATGTAAGCAATCTTGCTGAAGAAGTACAGCATCTGACTAATTGTCAGTGAAGTACTGAACAAATCACACTGACTTTTTTACTATTTTTTTTTTTTAAATTAACTACTTAGACAATTTAGAAGATGATCAGGATGAAAGTAATATAAATGAAATATGAAGAGGTTAACAAATAGAGAATAAATCCTCATGTTTCTTCTCTTAAAAAGAAAAAAAAAAGAGAAATAAAAATTCAAGATTATTCCATACTTAATATTAAAACTAGTCAGAAACTATCATTAGCTGTTTGGGGATATTTTTTGCATAGATTGGAGAGTGGAACATATACTGCACCAGAATTTGACAACCTTTATTTCCTTTCCCTTTTGCACTCAATATTTCTCTTATCAATCCCAGTTATTTTTTTTGTTCAGTCTCTAAAAAAGTAAATTATTTCAGGAGATTTTGAAATCATGTATTCATTTTATGGACTTAGTAGTCCATAAGAGAGAGACAGAAATGCTACTGAAACACAGCTCATAAATGAGCAAAAAGTCAGGTTTGCCAATAAAAATCTTTCTTGTTGTTCACAGACAGAATCTTACTGTTTGTATCTTACTTGATGCTGCTGTGGGACAGCCCATAGCTCAAAGAATACTGAGACCTCTTGCCCTCAAAAATAGGGCATTAATTGGGGAGGGAAAGTGTTGTGGAACTAACAAGAGACAAAAAAATAGTGACAGAACATCACTTTGCTACTTGGTAGTAGTGGGAAGACCAGAGAAAAGTGTTAAAATTCAAATAGCCTGTCAAAGCTATTAGGGCTAATGGTTTCTCACTGGTCCTTGGGTACACCTGGAGCCACTGAAAGAAACAAAACTACCATCTTGCAAAATCTGTAGCTTTCTCTACATCTTGATTGCTTCCCAGACCATTAAAGCAACCTTTTAAGATGGCAAAGCTAGAATAGAAGCACTGGTGCAACTTGGTTAGGGGTTTCCCAGTGAGGGTGTCTGTGTGTATATAACCAAAATGTAGAAAAGCGCTTTCTTATGACTTCTCTTTAGGCCTGATTGACTGTAAAGAAGTAAAGCCTAAAACAACTTATCAGCAGAAATTACTTGTTGAACAAGGAGCTGACAATGTGCTAGGTAATGCTGAAAAAGATGAGGAATGTGGGAAAGTTCAGGTCGGGCAGGCTTGTAGTTCAGCTACATCTGGCTGGATTTACAGCTAGCCAAATACAGGTACCGCTGCCAAGAAAGTACTTGCAGGCAAGAATAAATACATCCATAACAAAGGCGGTCCTTGTAAGTTACATTATAAAGCTACCATGTGTACTGCGTACTTATACTGTATGTTGTTTGTGCCCATGGAAGTGTCTGTGAGTGTTGGCTGCTGGATGGATATATAGCCTGACGCATTTTTGCCTGTACAATAGTGTACCCTCACTTTACCACCACTTACTGATTTTTCTGACTGGAGTAGTAGGAGGTGTTTCTGGTGCTAAGCATACTTTGTGAATAATGAGTCCCTGACCAGTGGCTGGTCTGGGATGAATAGAGAATAATGCAATAAAATCAGGATGATCAGAAATGCAGATGGAACTGCATTGTTTAACATTATTAGTGCATGTTGTTATTTGGAGAACGATTACCAAATCTGGGCCCTAAAAAGCAATGAGCATCTTAAACTGCTTACAGGAGAGTCTCCTGTTTAGAAACAAGCTGTTTCTTTGCTACATGTCTCCACTAACACCACAGTGGACCAGCATTCTAAATACGATCTTCCCACTAACACAGGGTAGGTGCTGTCTTTGGAGGGCAGCTCTTTATTGCCATCTCTCCAAGATTTTCATCCCACCAGTCCCAGATAGATCTTAGTTCACAGTGAGATCTGTGCAACTATACACCTGTCTCACAGAAGTGGTAAATGCATCCGTTTGCATTCTTCTGTACCTACCCAACACCCTCCACACCATAATGACTTTCCAAGGTCTTCTTGGTATCAGACTACCTCTGCAAAATGTTACAGCTTGCTTTGGTTTTTCCCCTGAAATGAAATTTCAGCCAAACAGTAATCCATCCAACCAGCTTAATTGTGACTAAATATCCAAACAATCTATTAAACTCGCATGTATAGAAATATATATGTATATGAAATCTGTATCTAAAACAATAGCATATGTTAACACTTGTGAATGTAGTGTGATTTCACTTCACCTTTTTAGATTTGATTCCTTTGGGTCTAATGCAATGCCTTTTTCACTCCTGACTTATTCCCAGCTGCTGAAATGGCCTTTGGGAACACAAAGGCCTGAGACTTACTTTGCTTCTCACAAGATCTGAACCAGGCACACATCAATAGAAAATTCTAAAGCTAAAAAATAAAATAAATGGGGAGAATCAGCCTGCTTTTGTTATTCCACTTAAGGTAGGTGCACAGAGCTGCCCACACAGGCTAAAGCTGTTGTTTTTGTGTTCCAGTTGCAGAGTCAGGGAGCAATGAGTTAGGTCACAGCTGGAACCTTTTTTCCTTGCAAACATATGCCTGACAACGTAGCTGAAATAGAACAACCCTCTTTCACCAATAAGACAGATCCATCAATTTTGTTGTCAAGACCGTCCTAACAGAACTGCACAGCAATACTGACATTCAGCAGGTCAGAGATTCAGACAGTGATCCCTGTATCAGGCACTTTGTTTGTGGATTAGATAAAAGCTACATCTCAAGAAGTATCTAAATTTCATGAAATGTCACGCTCATGAAAAAAAGCACCAGGATGCTGTTTTCTCTCAGTAAACAACCTAAGCATGGAAGGCAGATCCAGCTGCTAGGTCTCACAAATCAAATACACCCCAGGCACAAGGATGAAAACTTAATTAATAATTTGATAATTTAGGTGTCCAAAATGCTCTGTGTAATGTCTAGTAGGCTTAGTTTTGAAATACCTGAGATCAAAAGCTCAAACATGGTTTGTGTCCACCACTTTGGCTGTGGGAGGCTGACACCCCAGCTCTGCAGACACAGGACGGGCTATCTGAAGTTCAGGTGCCAGTTTGGCCTGAAAACAGCTTATTTGAAGACACTCATAGGCTTGGTCCCTTTAGTTATGTAAAGAATGACACTCATATTCTCTGCAACAGGTCTGTATTAACTAGAGGCTAATATAGGTTTTTAGGTTAAGTTAAACTTTACAAGAGAGAAACAAGTCTTGAAACAGATTAGAGCTTTCCAGTCTAAATAAAACCCATGATTTCTTGACATTTTTAAGAGACTACAGTGCATTATAAGTGTGCTCATGTGTCTGGTAATGTATGCTAAAAGCTGCTTAACTTTCTAAATAAGTAAATGAGTCACATAATAAAGATAACACATAGAATTTATGGATTTTTTTTTTTGCATAACACCTATTGATCCCAAAGAAAACACAGCTATCAACAGGGATTACAGAGAACTACCACTGAACACCACTCCACTGTTAGTTCCACTGTTACCCTTTCTTAAAATGCTAATATAACCTTTTGAGTGTTTTACCATATATGGGTTCAACAGATAAATCACACACACAAAAGAAATGTTTTTTAAAAGAATCCAGTAGATTTATGAAACTCACTTGATTTATGATTATTGGTAGAGCAGATCTATAGCACAGAAGATTCTGTCTGTCTTGGAGAATGGGGACATTTGACAATTTGTTTCCTGCCAGAAATAGTCAAAGAAATGTGCTCGAAAATGGTTTTTATTGTTACTGGTTTCCAAAAATCTGACAGCAGCCATCTTGCTGCGATAATGTTCACTCATGAACATTCCTGAGAGTTAGCCCACTGAGAAAAGCTGCAAACAAATTTCCAGTCCATCTGAAAATGTTCTTAAAAGGCAAAAGCCATGTCCTGCCAGCCTTGCAAGGGAGTAGGTGAGTCTGTGGCTCTTCTTTGGTCAGGATTCATCAGATTGTACCTAGCCACAAGCTACGTGGATCCATACTTCAGGATGGATGCCAGGATCATTCTGATTCTACAAAATGTTGACTGGATTAGAATCAAACCAAAGAAGAACATGTGGTGATGCTCAGTTTAGTTTTAAGAATCCCAACAGGGCTAAACTCACACCCTTGTCAATGTAATTAATGTAATTGAACATTTTCTAGGGCCAACAGTGGCCATATGTACAGTGCAAAAGCAAACATTTGCATGTATTTGAATGTTACTTTCCAAAACAGATCTTTAGCTGCCTAGCTGCAAGTGAAGTACTGTTACTGAAGAAAACAAAAGAAAACATTAAAGCAAGGGCCATTTCTTGTAATGGGAGCATGGGAGCCAAATTTTCACCTTGGAAAAGGGTGGAGTGGATTTTGTGCCTACCCAGCAACACACCCAGTGTAGCCCACGCTCATTGGGGAGGAGGTTAAGCCAGTTCACTGTCTGTGCTGAGCATAGTGCCTTCCCTGCTCGGAGAATGTCAGTCGCGCTTTCCTGAACTCCGCCTGCAGTATCTAGAGGAAAGCGGGCTCGCATTGTCTTCCACCACTCGCCCCAGGAAACATGATATCATTCTCAAACAAAAGCGGGAAAGCTGACAGATCTATTGAGATGGGTGTGACTGCAGCACACACCTCACTCCTCAGCCCCTATGGAAAAGGCAGTGACTGGCAGCTCTTCAGGACTTGGCTGTCTGCACTGTCCACCTTCACAGCTCATCTGCCCAGTTGACTTGTTTCTCCCATATGTGTGACTTAATGAACATTGATTGCTTTTTGTGTCAATAAGCTATATGTTACCATGTTAAGAAATGGGAGACTTGAGGTAAAAGAACTGGGGTTTCTTTTATTCTCTATCTACAATGCTTGTAGTGCCAGGTATATCCCTAAAGTGAAAAGCTGGAAATGATCTGAGGGCTAAACAGTTTGAATGCATGTGCATCTAAGCAATCAAGAAACTTAACCTACAAAATAGGAATTGGTAAACAATATGTAACCGATTACAGCAACAGTTAATAAGAACACGCAATCGACGGATTTTAAACACATTTTTTTTTTGCCTCTATTAATCTCTAGCCTTTTATAGAAGGAAAAAGTAACATCTCAAACTCATCTGTTCACAATTTGACTTAGCTATTAATATGCTGTTAATCAAGAAGATCTGGAAATTATAAAGCAAGTTACATGGCAATGAGGACTTCTGCCTATTCTTCCTACTCTCTGGTTTTCATTGGAGCAAAATCTGCAGTGTTGCAGCAGATTAACTTTTTATTGTGAGATGGACTGTAGCAACCTATGCATTTCCCAATGAAATAGGAATGAGTTAAAAGTCTAAGATTACCTTTTGAGTTGTATTTCTATGCTACAGACTTTGCTTGATTTTCTTGGTTTGAATGCTGAAAACAATACTCGAAAACTGAGCAACTAAGAATCTGATGGGAAGAGTGCAGCTTTCCTCAGGGTTCTGCTTGCACTAGCTTCAGCAAATCAACTCTAACATTAATGCTCTGAATGCTACAAACTAGATTTGGATTAAAATAACCTTACTCTACACCTTTCTGCAGATGTCTCATGACTAACTTTTGACTTGTTAAACTAATGACGCTTGCTGACAATACTGTATCATTCTTTAGTTGTGTTTAAAGAGTTATTATCATCCTACTTAATGTGCATTATTTTGCTCTTTATCCACTGAATTTCATCTAGATTGTGGTTGTAAACTGCTGTCCAAAAACTTGTCTAAAATACCTGTCTGATAGACCTAAGAAAATCAAGATTTCCTATTGCTCAGACAGTTCATATAGTCAGTTGCAGAAAAAGTCAACAATTACTCTGTATTTAGAGCAGAAGACATCACTGGTTTCACAGTAATGAGCTTTATGAAAAAGTTAATAACATGAGACAGAGGAGAAAACCTGTTGTGATTTGCATATGTGTCAACAAATGACTTCAACAATTAAAAAGAGGTAGCTGCCGATTCTACATGTAGCTAAATCCTTCCCAGTAGCTTGGCCACACTGTTACCCTCACTCCCCATGAGTGCTGTGCAGAGATAAGTGGTCTCACTGAAACAAACACAAGTACTTAAAATTTAGAGGTAAGTGGTGGAGTAAGGAGCAGAGAGTCATGAGAATTGTCTGCATGTTGTGTGAGAAACAAGAAAGGCATGACAGATCAATTATGGATATTAAAGCAGAAGCTTACCTGAAATCATCAGGCTGAATCCACAGAGAACTAGCTGTGCTAAAGGGTCCATGCTTTCCAAAATCTATCCATCCAGTTCCTACAGTTGCTCATGGAGTATCCTTTTCTTGGGGCAGACGTTTACCAGTTAGTCTTCTCCTGCATGGTACGCTGTTTACAAGTCACAGGCAAGAAATCGCAGCACTGGAGCAAGCTGGAACACTCTCATTGCTGTCTGAGTACAGGGAGTTTAAGTTCCTTTTTCCTGTTTCCTTTGTAGATTAGGATGGGAAAGGCAGGATCTTAAAGGCATTTTGTATCAGTGGGACTGCAGGGCAGTGCAAATCCTGTCCATCCAGCAATACATCAAAACAGTTATCTGGAGCTGCTGGAGAAGAGGGGGACTGCTGTTGGTCACAGTCAGCAAAACAGAAACAATGGTGGCATCCTCCAGTAGGCGGGAGAGTGTGAGTAAACAGTCCCCCACCTAAGCGAAAAGTGTCATCTCTCTTCTCAAAGTGCAGATCTGCTAATTTCTCAGGGGGCTATCATCTTTTCCCTTATTTATTTTATCCACTTCTAAGCTGCTGGCTATAGAGCATCTCAGCACACAATAATAAATATATAAAGTAAACAGTAACAGAACAACTGGCTGAATCCAGCATAGACCAAAGCCAGCCACAATCCAGCACACTACATTAGTTCATGCGCTTTACTGGAAACAATTTTTCTCTACATTTGACAATTGGAAACAGGCTGAAAACTTGTTGCAAAAATAAATCACACCAGGAGTTATTAGGACTTCAGTGGGATCAAAATGCCGTATCGCTCAGGGGGGTCTGAAAACTCAGAAGCTAAAACGAAACCTGAGGAAAAAAAAACCACACAAAACCACCACAAAAAATAATGAAATAAATGGAAAAGCACAGTCAGATATATAAACAGAATTGCAAATAAAGGGCAATTTTATTTGCCACTTGACTAAATATAACCTATGACGATGCAGCATTTGAAAGTCCTGTAGTTCTGCCAAGATGCTAACACCCAGAATGACTTTTACAGAAGTATACAAATGTTCAGCTTCATTTTGGAAACTGGGTATAGGTTTGATACTACTTTGATTTAATTTCCTTAGAAAGACCTTTTATCCTTTGACAGGTGTAGGTTTCACAGAGGAAGTCCTTTACACCCAAGATCTATTGCCATGTGGACAGAAGGGTGTCACCTACAGCAGATTTCAGTATATTAGTCCAGAGCTGCTCCTTACCTGTTGCTGCCCCTGCTCCCCGAAAATTAAACTGAAAGTGAAACCAAATAGGAACTTAAACTGGAAATACCTTGTGGGTTCAAAACATAGTGTGTGGTCCAAACACTACTAAAACTCCTTTTTGAGGCCTGAAGGAAGCAGAATGTAAGACATTTACCTAGTCTGGACATATATTTTGTCCATCTTTGATTTTTGAGAACATTTCTCTCTGCTCTTAGACACGAAGCGGCAGTGATTATCGACATAACATGAAAGCTTGGTATAGGCTCCTTCAATATCAGAATATTTAGTGTATTACCAGATACTAAGTATTATTATAACTCCTACTTAGTGGCTAACCATTCTGTTGCTCATTTAGCCTTTTAACCTGCTTCTAACATGCCATATTGTTGCTTTTTTTTCAGTGTCTTGGTTTGCTGAAAGGTGGGCATTTAAATAACTTCAGTCAAAATTGTGGTTCTCCAGGTTGTTATTATGAGGGGATTTTACATTTCTCACTTAAATCTCACTCCCCAGGGCTAAGCTGGTCACTGAGAAGAAATGCATCATGTCTCCATTTTTAATGCACCTAAATGCAAAGCGATGCATATGGCCGGTTGCAGTATACATAACTGGCCAAGTCAGCTACTCACTATTTTTTGAAGAATCAACTTGTGCCCGCTGACCATGTCATCTGCTGTAACGAGGGAGCTATTTCTAGGATGAGGTCAGGCAGCCTGAATAGACAATGCTCTGCAAATATAAGAAGGCTGCAAAGACTTGCTGAAGCTGCAAGTCAGAATTTGGTTGGGATACTAGCCTCAGCAGGCTCATGCATTTGCTTTGTGTTTCATTATATCATTTAATTTTTCAGAAAACATTTAAGTACTTGGTTTATGTGTAGTAGTTTTTTAAGTGTAGATCTGGTTCTATTTGGAAGGTGTTTAAGTGCTACAGTTTGATTATTGCTCCCATTGATGTAAAAAATAATCATACAATAAGAATTGCCTGTGGAATTTAAAAGATCTCACTATTCTAGCTTAATCCTATTCATAACCAAGTGTCTGCCAACCTTACTTTCCATATTTTCATCCTTCATTTCATTCAATGTTATTGGAAAGTAGGTCATATCCATTTTCTGTTCCATGAACTAAAAACTGTGTAATCTGATCATCCCCCTGATTACTGAACGATACAGAAGCACAGTGGAATTTTCTGTCCCCTCTGTCAAGAAGCAATGATACCATAGCAGGATCCCATGCACGAGCCCATCTCTTGCTATCCAGTCCTCAGCTTAAGTTGATGGATCTACAAACAAGAGGATCCTAAATCTCACCCTGCATTCACTATTAAAGCATAGGAGAATTGGAAATAGCCATCTGGCAACACCGGATTGCCAATGAAAGAAACTGGGCTAAAAATGAGGATGGCAAGATGAGTAAAAAATATGATACCAAATTACTCTAGCTTTTCTTACATGTGAGACTAATAGAGGCAGTTAACTACCGGGCATGCCCATGCTCAGGTAGGTATGTAGCTGTAGACTACCCTGTAGACTGCACCCTTTGTCTTTTCTAAAGGTACTTGGGAAGACTCAGGAAGGCAACCCTATGCAATTTCTAAAGTGTTCACCTTGGGAACATTGGTTCAGTTGTTGGTTAAGTGCTGATTAATACGTATCAGCATTCACATTTAACTTAGCACCCATCACAATGGCGTGCATGAGTTTTTAAATTAGTTACAGCAGACAAACAAATTGTCTTTCAGCATGTAAATATAACCTTAGCATTAAACATGGCTTTTCGTAACTCTGTTTGCTGAAGGCTAATTTTATGATACTTCAAGTGCCCTGAACTCCTGACACCAGGCTTTCCTCTTTAGATAAGCAGCATGCTTTTCTCAAGGACAATCCATTCATACATGCTGTAGTGCATGGAAATATGTGAGGAGGAAAAATAAACAATGCTACTGCACTTCTTTAATCAGGTAGATGTGTTAGCAGAAAGCACATATCCTCTTGCGGTGTCTGGCTCTATTATGCTTTTTGGAAGCAAGCCATTACTTTGGCCTTGACATGATGTTAATATGTGTTAGTAGGAGGCAGCAAAGGAACTCCAGGAATTATTAATCACTGCAATCAGCTAATGTGAAGCAGAGGCTCATAAATGATGGAGCTTAAACTTCTTTTCTTAAGCAGACCATTTGTCCACTACAGAACAGCCACTGAGGCAAACCGCAGCCCCAAAGCCATTTTGGATCACATGGAAGTGAGAGGTAGCATCCAGGTGGGCAGTCAGAGGACACATAACGCTACTGGTCTAAGCAGTCAGGATGAGGACTATCCCTGTGCAATCACGCTGTTAAAGATAGTTAAAGTCCATTCTAAAATGGAAGGGTCAGTGTGGGAAAATGGTAATAGTGGAACAGGTTGTTGTGAGAAATTTTCAGGTTGGGTAAGGGAAGGTGATCCATTCTGGGTTTTGTTGCAGCTCATCTTCTTGCTTTGGAAGCCCATTCTGAGGAAGTGCATTTACTTCTTGCTTTTTCTACTGCCTCTCCTGCATATGGGCACTCAAAAGGCAACTCCAGATTGCAAACATAGGTATGACCAGGATTTTTTGCTCAGTGTTTTTATTTTCTTTTCAAACTAAAAGAGTTTCATTTGGATTTTTGCGAGACCCTAGTCTGGAAAATGGCAGTGTATTGAGTAGTCTACAGAACAAGCTCAGCCAAAGGTGGCTGTTGCTTTCCTGTCTTCCTTGCAAGTGAAACAAAGGGGATTTACTACAGTAGGATTAAACACAGGATATGGTGCAATCTCAGGTTTCTCTCAAGGGAAAAGTTCAGCTGATGAAAAAAACCACAGAAGTTCTTTAGGGCTTCTGTGTCAGTGAAGTCATTGTGAAGGACATCAGGCTGCTTGACCTAAGGTCTACACTCTGGAAACTTACTTTGCTGCAATAGGCTTTGCGTTGATTTTAGTATGGCCTGTTGTCTACAGAAGGACAAAAAATAATATTTTCCCTAATTCTTTGTTGACAAAAGGGACTGAGAGTATTATATACAAGACTTGGACAAAGTAAGTGTGAAAAGTGAAGCGTAAGCAGTTGTGATGGCCATTGATGATATCAAACGTGTATGAAGTCACATGAGTGAGCAGGTATTTATATCCCACATAGTTTGTATGAAAAGGACAAAACTGTATCGTTCTTGTCATTGCTTTTTGAGACTGTTGTTTTCTTACTTTAGAGCTCTGTATTTAAAAAAGATCTGCTAACAGAGGTGATTTTGAACATATGCTGAATTAAACCCAAATCAAGTTTTTGCCTCTCTGCCAAGATTGTATCAGATTCTGGGAGCATAAACGCAAGTGATGTTAATACTCCTACTGCCCCAAAGTAAAAAAAATTCTGGAGATGAATGAGATTCTCCAGCCTGAAAGTGCCATCATGAAACAGGAGGTAAGCAGAGCTCGTACAGAAGCTACAGAGTTCATAATTTTTCTCCTCTATTCTGTTACTGCTTTTCTGCTTAATTTTTCTGATACATTATGAAGGAGAAACAAGTCCGTGTATTTATGTTTAATGGTAACAACTGTATATCTATGTGTCTTTAAGATATTAATGATGAATCATCCCAAATGATGTACAGCACTAAAATACAGCTGCCTAAAGCACACCAGCAGTAATAAGACAAATTTCATAATCTGTGCAATTTGGAGAGTTAGAGACTAATTGCATGAACCACTTAATGCACATGAAGTTTGCAGATCTGACTATGGCTTCCAAGGACTCAGGGTTAGTGTTTTCATGCATTATGGTTACCAAAATTAATTTTTAAAATCCTGTTCGTGGGACTCAGTATCTTCCACTGAATTAATCTCACACTGTTAATATGATTTGATCTGTATTTTTTATTTGATGATTGGTTTATTTTACTTAAACCAGCATTCAAAAAGTGCAGCTTAGTGGCACAATTACTGTCTACATGGCTCTGCTTCCAAATTTATGTCACAATGGGATTGGATGAAGTCTTGATATAGGAGAGCCATGTTTGCGCTGTTGGTGAGCTGCAGTGTAACAGTTCCTTCTCTTGAACACTCCAGCTTCAACTTCAGTCTTCTCTCTCTGTGAAAGAAAAATTTCTGAATGGTAACATTTTTTAAGAGGTAGAACAATATGCTTTTAGCAGTTCTTGAAATGTGGAAATGTGAAAGGCACACCTCATCTCAACGAGAGAAGTTAAAACATAGGTTTACATATAGATAAAGGACTTCAGTAACTTTCAATTCAATAGCCCTAAAAATATGAAATAAGGTCATGTGAAAATATGAACTTGAACACACGTGCAAGACATTAAACACCCTTTTTAAATTTAATTTGGAAGGAAAAGAAGGAACAGGAAGGATACTGAAAATTTGAAGGCTCTATTTGGAATTCTGTCTCTCGTGCGTAACTGGTAATTTCTCCTATAATGATTATTTTGTTTTTCTTTTTAACTTTCAGAGGTGCTCAGTCACCCTCATCTCACTTGAAATAGTATTTGTGAGCAAACTCATATGTTGGAAACGGAGGTCATGCACCTTTACTCATCCTTCACTACACAGCAGCAGTTCCGGGCCTGATCCAAAGATATCAGTGCCCAGTGAATCAAGCTTTAAATGAACATAGCTTTCAAGGAATTAGGTTTACAAGAGGAAACAGGAGCGGATAATTTTATATTTCTGGTTCATTTTTTTAGAAAATGTGGGAGGCTTCCTCCATTTCACACATTTGGCATGTTGTCCAGTTAGTCCTCCTTCCTGAGAGCAGAACCTGCAAGTGTAGACCACAAGTCAGGGCAAGGAACACTTTTTCCTCTGCTCCAGACTGCTGCCAATCCCAATGATTGATCAAAGCTGGGATTTGAATTCTGTTCAGATTTCATAACTCCGCAGTTATGAAATGCTTAAAGGCTTCCTTCCTTTTTATGTAAGATGAATGAGATGAAAACGATTTCATTTGGGAGTAGTTCTGTTCCCCTTCCCAATGATTAACCTACATTTCACAGCACTGCTCTGGCTGGCGTTGTCAGTCGTGGTAAGTGTAGAGTTCAGTGATTCAGGTGGTATTCATCATTGTGCATGTCTTCAAGTGAACTCCAATTTTATGATTTCTTGCAGAATCTGAGGGTGTTTCTTTTATGTCCACTTCACTCAAATGCCTTCTAACTACGAGACTCGTTTCCAAGGAGTTTGCTCAAGTCAGACGCTTTGCAGAACAGCTATAAAGTAAGCATTTTAGTATCTTCTCCTCACAGTAAGGTGTTCTTACAGTTAGTGCCTTATCCAAAAGTCTGTTTTATGCCTTGTGTTCTTCTTTTACGTTTTCAGCAGAAAAATAGCAGTGTACTGTGTTGTGGTTTTAGCCAAATTTACCAAAACCTGAGTGACAGATGTCCCCCCCTCCCCGCTTTTGGTCAGAGAGGAGAGGAAGGAGTTAAAGAGATTCAAGAGTTTAGAACAAACTAAACTACTTTAATGAAAATAATAATAATAATATAAAAAGGAAATTTAGGGAAAAAGGGAGTATACAGTATATACAAAACCGTATCAAGCTCCCAGGATGACGACCACGTCACCAGCAGGCTTCAGGAAAAGTCCCAAACTGGAC
>VZRU01014088.1:21259-37387 GCA_013398155.1 Pedionomus torquatus | reverse complement strand
TGGTTCATTTTACCTCAAACCAGGACAACTGAAAGACTTTACAACCACTTCACTTTGGAAATGTATATGTGCAATTGTGAAACAGGACATTCCAGCACTAAGAAGCATTACCTAATATCAGGAAAAAAACCCAAACCTGGGAGGAGAGGCCGATGCACCACAGATGTGCCACTGTTCACAGAGACCTCAACAGGTTCAGACAGGAATCTCATGAAGTTCCACCAAGGCAAATGCACAGTGCTGCCAGAGGGGAACACACCAGGCATCCATAGCAGGGACTGAGTGGCTGGAAAGCAAGCTTGCTGAGAAGGACTTTGGGGTCCTTTGTAGTGACACCAAGCTGACCACAAGCCAACAATGCATGGCAAAAAAGGCCAACTATGCTGGGGTGTGTTAGGAAAAGCACTGCTAGCAGGCTGCAGGAGGTGATCCTTTCCTCTGGTCATCCCCAGTGAGACACGTGAGCAGAAAAGGTTTTAAATTTCTCCACTCCAAAGAAGCTGCCATTTAATGTCCTCTCAGTTCAAAGTCACAGTATAAAATACATAAATATTGAATGGGTAGAGGTATCTGTGTCACTAGATTTGCATCTGGACGTACACACAGGAGCTTTGGTGAAAAAATTCTGTGTGCTTGGTACTTAAAACTTGTATTAAAAAAAGATTTTAGGAGCTGGATATGGATACAACTTACTCAGCTCTCTACTGGTAATGAGTTATTAAACTCCTAGAGGGAGATTAAACGCCTGCTGTGTAGCTAACCATTCAGAATCCATATAGTTCTTCTCAGTCATGGGTACTGTGACCATGATCCAGAACCATAAAGAAGAACTGTTAAAAGAAGGAATGATTGACAAGATTCTCAGACAGAGCCAGGTAGTCCAGAGATCCTTCAGCAGAAGAAGGGGAAAACCAGCATGCTGGAGAGAGGGCTGTTATGACAGGCATCTCCTAGGGAANTTTTACAGAATCACCATCGAGGAATAAAATCATTCCCTACCCTGTGTGAAAGCAAATTCAAAGCAGTCTGTTTATTCTGTCTGCAGATTTTTTCCACTGTTCATTAAAATACATTATTGTAGCACAAGTGGAATTCAGGAGGCCATCTCTCTGGCTGATGGTCTGATTGGTGAGAACATTAGACTTCAACTTTATCTCAGCAAGTAATGGGCTCTCTCTGGAATAGCTGAAACTTTGACAGGAAGGAAGAGACATTAGTGGGAATTTCCCCTAGATAACAGTCCTAGATTTATAGAAATCCTGTTCCATTAACTCTAAATATTATACAGACATAAATATACAGAGAAATGGCATTTACTGTGCTGAATTTGGAAACAGTGCTCTCTGCAAGAATCATTGGTATTTTTGTTTTACATAACTTTATACTCAAAATGACAATCATAGATTTGGATAAATTTAGAGACAAAAGTACAGATGCATTTTTCAATTCTTTGCCTGCTCCAGTTCTATAAAGTCTACTTCTAGTTTGGAAAAGGTTTCTAGAGAGCTGAATGTCTACACATCCAGACTCAACTGTTTTTTAATATTTTTAGTAAAAATTGTCAACTGTGCTTTTCTCTTTTTGTTCAGGACTAGCTTACAACATATCACGTGGAGGAAATTATCAACGGTAGTTCATAGTTACATTACATGTAAAATGTGAGGGAAATATATACACAGAAATTTTGTTTTATGTGTATGTTTTCTGTAATTTCTGTATCATTAAGCACATTGTTATTTCTGTATCAATACAGTTTTTGTTCTATGTGGAATTTCTTCCTAGGTGTTTTTGTCAAAGTAGAAATTGCATATGACAGTGCCGCTTGAAACCTGAGGAAATAAAGCACTGCAAAAAAATACAAATAATTTTCCTAGTCATTTCCTTTATTGGTGAATACTACAAAAGTAAAATGCTCTGCTCAAGGTTAGTATTAGATATGTTTCACTGCTTTTTATTACAGTTGTCCCCTTATAATTACATTTTTAAAATATAAAATAAAGAATTTAATATGTTCTCCATTGGGAAGCAAAAGTTTGCTTGCAGATCCAAAATAGATTTGCTTTTATTATAGATTTTACACTATGCAGCAATTCGGACTTACAAGGAAGCCAGCAATCCTTAGATGTTTTCCTTACTTTAAAAAATCACTACTTAAATAAGATGGTATGCTGTATCTTACTAAGTACTTCATTTAAGATAATGTGTAGGAGAACCTGTCAGGCAGCCCTTATTCAGGGAAAACTCCTATTCTGTTCAGCAGGAATAGGACTACAAGACAATTAGAGATTCATTACATAAAAGAGAGTGAAGCTTCACATTTGAGACGCAATCCAGCAATGTCCCTCAGTTCTGATGCTTTTACACTCATTGTATAGCATTTCCTTTTTATTTCTACATGTTTCTAAAATTCAGAAGTTTATTTCTAAAATTTTTAAATGTTGCAAAAGGGAGATACTATTAAAATCCATGAGTTCTAAAAACCTGGAAAAATACTTTTAAGAATATCAAATGAGCTCAGTGATCCAGCTCTCCATGCTTTTTGTGCACATCTCTCACTGTTGGTCCACTGGGGCAGGAAGGAAGTGCCCAAGTTCAGTTCTTGGTGTTCTGTAAAGCTTCTATGAGAGCTTTGTTGTATTCTGTGACCAGCTTTCTCACGTTCTTCAGTATTGGCTGGTAATCACTCTCCTGACTTTTAGTTGCTATGACTGATTAAAAGAATTAAGGAAACAAACTGCCAGTATAAATATTAGCATAATTAGAAATCCTAAGGGAACCACAATACAGGAAGATTCCTTCTGTGAAAACTGTCAAAGGATCGCAAATGATGGAAAAAACTGAAATTGAGTCTAAAAGATTTACAATAATTTACTGGCTGTCATCTCATGTCATGCCAAGCATGGTAAAAGAAAGACATAACCTGCCTGAGTCGGCTTTGTTTTCACCTATATAGGCAACAGATCTCTTGTAGAAGACTTGCCTATTGCTACACTGCAAATAAACCCATCTCAAGGCTGTTAGCTATTTACAGCCAATACAATTTCGCACTTCAGAACTCCGGCGACATAAGTTCCAGTCCTGGAAAGCAGGACCTTTCTTTCCACTAGTCCAAGAAGACATAAAACTCTGCATGAGGGTCTGTACTCGGGTAGGTAATGCACTGTAGCAAGTCAGAAGGTGCTTTTAATTCCCAAATAAATTTTCCTCTTTGTTTTAGAGGTTTTTTTTGGTTAGGAAAAATAGGATCTAAGATTCTCGCCTTAAGAAAATATTCCTGTAGAGCCTTCTTCATAGAGGAGGTGGCTTCAATTATATTATGTTGTCCAAGTCTTTTTTTTTTCAGATATTTTCTAAAAATTCAGGCATATGTGAGAAATGGGATATTTTGTATATGAAAAAGATAATGCTGTATGAAGATCCTATGTTTTATTTTTTCGCCTGATGGCTAGGCTATTATAGAGTTGTCTGAAGTGTGCCATTTTCTGAGATGTGTCCATTGTCCAACATACACTGGCTGATACAGTCTAGTTTTGCTGTTACTTTTACCAATTACATTTGTACTATAATCATATAACAGTGATTCTAAGCATCTATTTCATATTTTTTGCTTCTCGAGTAATTTTTGAAGTTTTTTGCTTCTCAAGTCATTTTTTAATTCATCAAGTGAATTCATTGCAGTGAATTCAAAGTCTCTAGAATAGAAAATAAAAATGCAACTATGCCCTTCTCAGATCTCTACAATAACTATGGAGAATAGTAAAAGATAAGAAGAACATGAAATCTAATTAAGAACAGTATTTCTTCCTAATTTAAAAAACTACCTTATAAAAGCCACTTGCAACAAATAAGATTTTGCTGATGTTTTGGAAGTTCTTACACCATTAGTGGAATGCAACTCTTTAATTAGCATCACATAATGTGAGCACTACAATGCTGCTCCCCCATTCCAACCCATTTTGCATGTTTTTGCCATATCTTATTTATCTATCACATTTACCTTATTTTCTCCCTCTAATATGCAATTCCTCTTTGATAAGAAATACATTGAAGGCATACAATTTGTTTTTTTACTTTTTCATCATAGATATTCCCTGTGTTTCAAAAGTGCAAAATGCCATGCAAGTCACCATGCTGTAGAGATTTTCAAACAATGCCACACTGGCTGGATAATTCAGATAAGACTAGGCAGAGGAGAAGATGATCTTTGAATAAGCCTAATGGCAAAAGTGACCCAACAGGAAAAACTCCAGACTGCAAGATAAATCCTAGGTGTTAGGACCCCATAAGATTGTTTCAGACAATACATGCAAGTTTTGCTATATATAATTTCTATCAGCTAACCAGACATTTGCAAAGCATCACCTTTCCCCTCCCATGTCTCCTGCTCCCCATTCCGTCCTGTCTTATTCTGCTGGAGGAAACAGACTTCTTCCTCAATTAATACAGTGCATGGATTTTACTGTATTTCTTAAAGAAAAGGATACATTCCTTCATCATAAAGTTATTTTGCTCATGGTGCTGCCACTTCCTCTCCAAATTTGTAAGCTGAAAACATGAAAAGAGCCAAAAATGAAAACAACAATTATTACACACTTACTTTATATGAACAATATCCAAAACAGGTTGTATTACTACCTTGTGCTCTGTCACCTGACAAGATCAAAATTCTCTCACAAAAATCCCACAGAAATGAGAAGTAATGCCAAAATGATTTCTAAAATTGCCAACAATTGACCCATATATAATTTAGCACTTCAAAAATCTACTTATATAAAAGCACTGCACACAACTGCAGTAGTAGGTGGAAAAATTCAGATGAGAATTCAAGACTTGTCACATAGGGAAATGTGTAAGCAAGTCAGAAGGTGAACACTGCAGGGAGATACGAATTCTCATTATGCTTTGTATCATTTAAATGATCTCTTTTTAAAATCACTAAGATCTAAAAATCACCGAAGATACAATATTTCCTGACACTGTCTTGGACTTTGAGCTATACAGAAGAAACTTCCTTACTTCCATAGTCAAGCTTCCTGTCTGATGCCAGAAGCTGTGATAAGAAAAGAGCTGCAGCGAGAAGATTGTAAGAGTGTGGGTTAAGTGCTGGCACTTCTTCAATACTTTCAGCATCAACAGGAAACTAATGTGGACATTATATCGATGGCTGCTTCCTTACAATACAACTCTATAATATTTGTTTTTCTGATGCTACTGTTCAAAGTTCTGCGTTTCAAGATACGTAGATGTTATTTTTAAATGCAAAAACTGAAAATCATTCTAAGACTAAACTTTCACTGGAAACTAAGGCAATAATTAGGAAAATACTGCAACATTTACTTAAAAGCTTCTTCTTAAGATAGAAGATATGAAAATAGTTGCTATATTACTCCAATCTTCCACTGAAGAATCAGTTTTCTAGTTTACTGGATCACAGCAGACATGGCAGTCATTTAGTTCCAAGATACACTATTTTTGACCAATTATAATTTTTCTTGCCCCCTTTGTAAATGTTGGTACATGCAATACAGGTGGTAAGGGAGACTAGGTTTAAAATACTATGTGATATATACCAAAGGAAATATTCAGTGTCTTTTTATATTTATAGTAACTCCTTGAATGCTGCAATTCACACAGTTCACTGCTTGCAAAATAGCCTAAACCCTCAAGATACCTAAGTGTTATTTGTACTTCAAAATGCTTTATTTGTGTCAACTAATAAACTATTCTATGATATAACTTTATTCAACCTCATGACATTTACACTCATGACGTAAAAAGTAAGTAAGTAAATAAATTTTTGCACACACTGAAATAGAACTGCCACAGCTTAATGAAGTGAAGAATTGCTGTACAACTACTACTTCGTATAATTAACATCATGCAAGTATCTTAACACTGGCTGGGTAACTGTTTCTGATTTACATAATCTCTAGGAATAAGAATCTGATCTTGGCATAAAAATTATACTATATTTGAAGTCTTGCACACTTTGGCATGCAGCTGTGAGGATTTATATCATCACCCTAGAGTTAGCCCACAACGATCACATGCTACAAGTGTATCCATGTACCTCCTCATCTAGAGCTATGCCCTCTCATCTGCACCCCAAAGTTCACTCTGGAGGAAAGTCAAGTTAAATATGCATAAACATTAACTTCAGCTTTTAATCAAATAAGAAAAAATAGTTACAGTTCTAAAGGGCAAAGATCTCAACAACCTGAAACAAAAAAAAAAAAATCAGTGAAATTCAGAGAAAGTAATAATTTTCCATTTTTCAGCTTTTTTGGAGGTTTGCCATTGTTTTTCTGTGCATTCAAAGCTATATGCCAGCAAAGTTCTGTTGCCACAATGACAGCAATTTATGAGTGTTTATAATGGAAGAATCAAAGCTGCTCAAATGTTTATAAACATCTTCTTTCCTGATACACTTTTGAAATATAAATGTAAATATACTTGTATACCAAAATTCCTTGGGTTTAAAGAAGTCTGAACAAATCTGAAAACTTTAGTTTGTGCTTGTCCTCTGCAAGGAGCACAAGGACTGGAAAAAGGGAAATGTAGTAGTATACACTGCAAAAAAAAACAACATCATTTTAAAAGCAAAAGGGATCTTATCTAATTAGTAGTGACCTTTTTTTTTCCTCTAGTAGTGTTTTTTTTTTAAGTTGGTCCTCAAAACTCCTCAAGCAAAGGAAGGGCAAAAGGGGGAGAGATCTGAACAGGATTAAACAAAGGATCCATGCAATTTTTAAGCTCAGAAAGATCTCTGTCTACTAACTTTGAAATCCAAGGTTTACAGGAAATTTATTGTCAAGGTATTCACCTCTGTTTGAAAACAGAAAACATGGCTATGCATTTGCAACACGCAATTTTGAAAACTTGCTGAGAAGGAATAAACTGATTCCATCCATACGATGCTTCACATGTATGTCAAAACTGAAACCGCAATAGAAACAAGTGGAGAGAAAATATGCAGTGTGAGGTATACCTGAGAATGCGTTTCATTCTCTTGCAGCTCTCTCTTTAGTGCCTCATACTCTGTATTCAGTTGTTCCATTACTTTCTTGAAAGCGTGGCTACGTTTTGTTAATTTTTCTTTGTCATCCTGGAGTCTCTAGTTGGAAAAAAAACCAACGCAAACTAATTAATGGATGAGTTCATTTGCTGTGGTCTACAGACCAATTCTTTTAATTCAGCTATCAGGCTGGTGTTTTTTTCTTCCTTTCAAAACAAGACAGTATGCATAAAGAACTCATAAGGCTTTTCTCTAGCAATGCATTCTCTATGCTAAAGATATTATTTAATGGTTATGACCAAGCTGTAGGCTTAGACCATACCACATCAACCAAAGTGGGAATGCTGCTGCTAAGAATTTGTAGATTTATCACATGTGAAATGGTAAGTACTCTAGATGGAGCTGGTATTAGAGAAAACACATAAAGGATTTTTGTTTGTTTGTTTGTTTGGGTTCTGTGGTTAGATTGCTAGATTCAAATCTATGAGTAGTAATAATTTACAGCAGAAAAGTTCAGATGGGAAATGGGAAATTTTGTGGAAGGAAGTTATCAAAAGGTATCCAGATGAAAGCCTGCCATATGTACACAGTTAATAAACCTCATGTATCTGCAGAGAAGCATTTGGATTCATTTGCACTGGCGTGGAAGACCCGTTTTCAGCTACCAGTCACAGGCCTGGATTCCTCCCCACTGGGTGATCAAAACCACATAAATTTTGTATAATCCAATGTTTTATTCCTTCATTACCTTTTTCTTCTCTTCTCCTGATGCTTTCAGAGCTGGCAAATTATTATAGACCTCCAACTCCATTTTCGTTTGTTCAATTTTGTCTTTAAGAGAAGCCAGCTCATCAACCATCTTGCCTTCCAATAGTTCCATCTTCTGGAGGTCCATCTGCAGTTTTTGACTCTCTAGATCACCAGATACATAATCTCTAGTTAACAGTGCACAATACTTAAGCAATAAAACAGGTCCTACATATCTTTCTGATTTTGATATTCATGGGAATGTGAATAAAATGTGAATGAAAGAAAAAAAAAAGATGTTCACAATCATCCTATAAGCCAGACTTCTTCATTACAATTACTCTATTATACTCTGTAAGTGAAAAATAATGAAAAGTTGGTAATTTTCTATATCACAGTGTGGTATTTCTATTGTTAGTTTATAATATCAGTCAGTGTAAAGTCTTAAAACAGTGGCGATACCTTACAAAAAACTGACTGCAATACTGCAGACAATTTAAAAATTATTTTTTTAAAAGTTTTTTAGCATCATGTTGTTTTTATTTATGTGGCTGGTATTTGATAAAATTTAGCTTTATGAGAGTAAATAGCCAAGTTTGCTTTAAACATCTGCTCTGTACAGGAAAGCATGTATTCTGTATTGTCACAGAATGAGAACTGTCAAACCTTATAAAATGAGCATGAGCTACAAATATACTACATTTACTCCTGACAATCCATTAAAAAGAAGCAACACAGATACAGGTAGTTAAAGGAGTTAGAAGCATGAATGGATTCTTATATGAATAGAGATTTAAAGACTGAAACTATTCAGACATGAGATGCTTAACGGGGGACACAATAAAGATACAAAAAAAAAACCCCAAACTTTGATGCAGTTTTGGGGATAAATATCCACCCTCAGTGTGGAAGGACTAGACATGGCTAGACTTGTTTTGTATGGTTTTCTGACCTGCAGCCTTGCCATTGCATTTTCTTCATGTTCCTTAATATTTGAACACATGGGTACATAATCCTACGTTTGAGAGCTGTGTCTAACTTAGAAGAGTTATACAGAAAATGCAGGATTTTTATTATGTTCTAAAGTATGAGTTGAAGTGGGCTGTTGGGAGGGATGAGACAGCACAAAGAAACCTCTCTCAGCATACACTGTGTATTTTGCTCACATACTCAGATGTGTGCTGATCACATGCAAAAAAGGGTATTCTCTCCAAGCTCAACCTGGGCAGAAGGGAGTGGATGTGCATATGAGAGTTCACCTTTCCAAAAACTGTGGATATGGTTTCTTTAGTGGAATTCTTTGGGAAAATCTCATCTGATCAAAACTGTATCATGGCAAGATTTTGGTACTCATCTATCTTATTGTGTATTTATGTCATATACTCATTTTTAGAGTTAAATATTAACTCTAATCAACATTTCTGTCTTACTACAGAGTGCTTTGGGGACTTCTTTAGGAACCTCAAAATAAAAAAATTCACACACCCCTCACCCCCCAATTTCTATGTACAATATGTAATTATCCCAAATAACACACTTCTGTATGGAAAGACTGAAAGGGCACTGTAGGTTAAAAAAGCATTTATATAAATATATAAAAAAAGAAATTCACACTACTGAAAAGAAGCGTTTAAAAGTAAAAGGTTTGGAACTGTATTGTATGTCTGTGATTTGATCTTTATGCTGCCTTCCATGCTATAGGGCTTAAGAAAACATTTTCCCTATGTCTAGAATATTTTATAATTGCCCATACTTTCACTTTGAAATTCCAGGTATTGGTTAATGTCAGAGCCAAAAATGTGACTGAACAGGCCACAGCTTTATGTTTCTTGTTCCTATGGCACTGTGGTTTAAAGACCTTGATACATCTGGGCCTTAATATTAAACTCCGTAAAAAACAGAATTATAAAGTCAAAATAATTAAAATTGGGAAGAAATAGCAGAAAACAACTTTAGAATTTCTTAAGGATTTATTTAGGCCTAATCACAGAACAGAGTTGTTCTAAATTTTGTGGATTTTAATTTTAAAATAATACATAGTTGATTAATTGGTATTTATTTTACATGCAAATAGTAGTAACAACATCCATTTCCATCCAAAAAGCCGGAAAGGATTCTTAGACTACCATGCATATATGGATAAAATCTATAGTGAGACAGCAATAGGCTATTCCTACCCATTCACACTTTCTCGAGAAAAGGGAAGAGGCTGGAAGGGGTGAATTTTATCCTTATCCAGCAACAGCTTCAATGAAAAAAAACCTCAAAACTGAGAAACCTCAAAACTTCTCTAGGGGAAGAGACAGGAAAAGGATGCAGTCAGTTCCTTCTGATATGCCATGAAGTTGCAGCGTCTAGCAGGCAGTGTATATGCAGTAGCAAACTCTCAGACCAAACTACAGTGACCCAGGGAAATGTTTTTGGGAAACTATGCCATCAGCACTTCTGTTTACTCTTTGGGGTTTCCTTTTATTTATTTTTTTTTTCTTCCCCCACCCCCCCTCCCCTGCTAAGGGTTCTGCTGGTGACTTTTTGTATCTTTGTTACGGCAAGAAAATACGGAAATCCAGACTTTAATCACAACAAAACAACCCAGAAGATGACTATGCTCTTATAATTCAAGGGTTAGGAAAAACTTTCACTGAAACTGAACACTAACCATATTTTTAAAAGAATCTTAAGTTGTTCATTACAGTATTTATTACTCATTGCTTTCAGAAGTTTACTTATGAATTATTTAAATGACCTGCTGAAAATTATGTACTGTCACTTCCTTCTCTCACCTTGTGAAGAGAGAAATATGTCTTTCAATAATGTCTCTATAGTGCTTTGTGCTTCCAGAACATCTTTTGTAATGTAACAAGAATTAATGCTTACATGAAAGAACAAAAGTCATATTTGAACTTGTAACGCATGGCCCAGCTTTTTAAACCACGCTAAAACTGCAAAATGAGTATTTGCAGACAAGTGAACACTGCAAGTTCAAACACACAACAGAACCACCAATTCCTGTAACACTCTATGCATAACAACTTCTTTATTGCGTGTAAGTACTTTGAAGTTGTAATACAGGCTCCTATTTTGAAAATTACTACCAAGTACAGCACGTAATAGCCCTCTGAGAAAATGATTTATGGCTTTTAACTCCTGCCCCTTCCTTTCAGGCAAACAAACAAGGAAAGGCTTGCTGAACCAATAATGATATTGGCAAAGGCTTAGAATTACGAGAACAATCCTACTATAAACAGTGCAAATGAAAAAAAAACTAAGTAGATACTTATTATGGAAATGAAAGAAAAATACTGTCTACTTTTTGAAATTACAGGTAAGATCATGCAGATTCTTACACTTCAGTATTTCCAAAATGAAGTCAAAATGAATATTAACTTTGCAAAATCAAAGCCTGAGAACTTGAGAGCTATTCACTGTTGTTGCCAGTTATTCTCCCATGGTACATACCCCTTTAGAAAAGCACAAACCATAAGTAAGTGATACTAAGAACTACATTTCCAAATAACACATAGTTAGATAACCTGTAGAAGTCTCTACTTCAATATACTAAACACTATTTTAAGACTGTGAGAAATGTTTATTTCAAGGTGACTATTAGTGAAGTCAAACTTCTAGCACAAAGAACTTTATAATCCTGTATTAAAATACATCTATTTGACATATATCTCTGCAAGAAAGCTCATAATTTTTTGGTAATAGGAAGTGAAATGCTCCCGAGGAATAGAAATAACTTGTTACCCACAAGAGTTTCAACTTATCAACTTGCCACTGCATTTGTATTTTAGTATTTGGAGATCACTGATCTTGTTATTAGTGCAAAAATTTTAATCTTTTTACAGAATGAATTTGAAATTCATTGGTGATCTCACCTGTAAGCAGATTCTTAGCAGTACTCTGTGATTTCTGCATTTCACTTGATTTGAAAGTGAGGTCTTCCTGCATTATCTTCAGTTCTTGATTTGTAACAGATGAAATTTGTTTCATACGATTCACATTCTGGGTGTCACCAATAACAGTAATGAGAACATGCTGTATCTTTGAAACAACAAATGGTAACTGGGCAAATAAAAATCTCTCCTGTCCTAGTATGTTGTCTATTATTTGGCTTTTCTACTACAAAGACTGAAAATACTAGAAGTAGTCTGAAGTGATTAAAATGTGATTTTCATTCTGCCAGCTTTTGATAAAAGATGTACTGACAGGCCAGTCAAGATGAAACAAAAATGCAGCAAGTAAAAACTGTCTTGCCATCTTGATTTCTCATAAGTTGTCATTGCCTGAAATATATGTTATGGTATACCATACTGAAAGAGTTAGAAGATGATTAAAGTGATGATATAATCGAAGTATTACTTAGCTGAAAGATTTCTGTAAGAAAAAAATCCATGGGAACCACAAATGTTAACAGAAAAAATGTTTTCAAAGTGAAAAAAAAAAAAGACACATTGCAAATGGGAATAATTTCTTAAGAGCTTACATGAACTATTACATAGCAGGGTATTTCAGACATAGTTTTAGTAGATCAGAAAGATGACTGCAATATTGCAATTGATTTAGTAGTACTGACAGAATACCCATGAACTGAGATATGCAGACTTTAGATAAATTATTGCCGTAGTTTTACTTGCAGTATTCTGAAATGTTTATCATGAATCGAATAATGTTCATTACAGTGCTGATGATGACATAGAGCAAGTATGCAAACATTTCTTCTATTCTGGTCAAAAGTATTATTTAATAGCCAAAACTCTTTCCCCAGAAATAAAGAGAAATTGATCAAATTTTTCTTTTTTTTTTTTTTTTAAACTACAGCTGAACATGATATAAAATGTAATCCTTCTAAGAGATTATTATACAGATATTGACTAAGTAATATATAAAAAACAGCATCCTTATTTCTTCATTCATTCTCCTGTTCTGTTTATCAAAATTCCTAGCTTGCTACAGGAGGAGGGAAATGCACTTACCCTGCTTGAGTGCTCCAGGAGTGCAACAATGTTGGCTTCTGTTTGGGCCTTCCGTTCCAATTCCTGATTCTTCACCTCTTCAAAAGTCTCGAGAAAATCTAGAAATCAACGAACAAGATGAAGAAGGCCGCTATTTACATGAATACAGCACAAACCCTTGTTGTTTCCAGTCAAAAAAAGCTACATTTCAGACAGGTTACTTCAACATTAATGGTTTACTCAAAGAGGCATTTGGTATAGTCCTTGGAACTTGTCACCTTATGGGTAGGAAAGAAAAAGAGGACAATTTTTCCAGAGACACTTATTTCACTGACTAACAACATGAGATTCTTCTCTGGTTTTTCTCTGACTATTGGTGTATTACTCCTTTTCTATCTGCCATGTATATGCAGAGATGGATTATTGACTTATTATTTGAAATAGTCTTCTCACACGTCTCATGACTGTCATAAATTCTCTAAAATAAATTCGTCCTTTACTATTTTCTTGCAGACTATGCTTTCTACATCCTTCATCAGTCCCTCTTCAGGACTGCCAGCCTCTTTATGTGCAGAACTAGAGATAATACTCCAACCGAAGCCTCCTTCATTACACACAGAACCTCTTGTGTCTGACAAATTGCACTCCTATGTAAACCTACTGCTGTGATATTGTCTCTTCCATGTTAGTGTGATACTGCTAATCCATGTTCTACTCTAAGATGTATGACAGTGCTGTACCTAACAAATTGCTCCTTATTCTGAATTTTAACTGCTGAGTGCTCCACCCAAGTGTGTAAATTTACACTTAATCCTCAGCTTTTTCTATGCTGCATTTTTTCTGAAAGTATGCATTAACTCTCTGTCATCCAACTGATTAATAAATAGGACTAACCTGAACATCCAATACACTGGTAAATTCTACTCAATACATACTTCCATCTTGGCAGTGAAGCCTTCATAATTAATAATTTTTGAATCAAATGCATGGTATAGGTTAATAATGGACAGTATTTCCTTAGCTTCTTTCAAGAACATCATGGGACATATACTGAAGTCAAAGCTGGTCATCCCTTATTCTGCAATATTTTTCTCTCAAAGAAGAAAATTTCTTTTTTGCTCTTGAGAAATTAATATTACTGTTATTTCTATTTCTGTTTCTGCAATGTTTACAAATTGTGTGCTTACTTTTCCACAATCTTTATGGAAATTGATAATATGCTGACTGGTGTATACTTTCCTGGCTCCTCTTCTTCAAAATGGGTACCATATTTGCTTTTTCCCATTTTTAATATTCCTGCATATTTCCTCAAATCTTTCAGTTAATCCCAAACATCTCTGGAACTGTGTCAATATCCTCTGACAAAGCAGATACAGAACAAAATCCCAAAAGTCAGAAAGATCATGTGGCCCTGCTTTCATAGTCTGAAAACCAGGATCAAGCAAGCTTTTGCCCTTGTACTTCTCAGGAAATCAGGTAATGTGAAAACACAGAAACTCCACGTATGCTCTTATGCATCTTTCCTTACTGTAAGCTGACACCTTTCTTTCAGTATCATTCTAACCATGTTACAATATGAATATTTTTAGAGAATATTATTACAAGGTGGTATTATATACTTTGACCTTCATGACATATTTATTGATCACTTTCCTCTTTTACTGAGAAACAGACCAACTTTTTTTGTAGGCTGCCTACTACAGTATACTACCATCAGGGTATATTTTAAAAATAGTTCTGTTTTCATTTTCTGCTAGCTGATGATGAGGTGTCTACATTGGAACATTTTAATATGGATGAATGCTTTAACATTCATCTTGAATAAACAGATATGAGAAATCTCAATTTTGAAGAATTACATTATGTGTCTGCCCATTTTGAAGTTCTGCTTTGAATCTGACCTGAATAGCTGGTTTTCTATATCTTTCATTTGAATTAATTTTAAAATTAATTTCAGCCGTGCTTTCATAAAATTAAGCTCTGTTCCTAAGACCTTAAGACCTCTAATGTTTGATGAAAAGCCTTGAAATATGTTCCAAATATTTGTGACTGACATAAGTCCTAAGATATCAATTATCTGGTAATGAAGTAGGTCACAGAAATCTTACGCAAAGATCAGTTATTTTCAGCTCTAATTAACTGAGTGCTAACAATACAAGAAAACCTATATTTTAGTGGAATTAGGTGTAATTAAAGTATATTAGACAACTTACTGTCCATGCTTTCTTCCCTCTTCTTCAGCTCCTTGTATTTCCAGTTTTCCTCTCCTGCAAGAGATATTCATTTAACCTCATACTGTCTCAGTCCCGGATTCCTTTAGGTAGGCTAAATGTCAGTTTTAAAAATAAAAATTCTACATGCTTAGAAAATATGAAACTCATCCATCCCATGTCATTTAATGTAGTCACTTCAACTGACTGTCATACACACTTTTATATAAAAAGAAATACAATCAGCTTAATAAATCACCCTCATGTAATTCATAGAACCTTTTAGAGTTTAGAGTTTTTGATAAATAGGAGTGGCATAAATACTTGGTTTGACCAAAAGAAGTTCATAGGATTTTCCGAAGCCAGGTGAATTTCAATAACAGAGAACAAATGCTTTTGTGTATTTGGACATCATGGTTACTTGAAATGTTCTTCAGCTCTGTTTAACATACGTGCCATTTCAATGTCACTTTCACCTATTAGAATGGACTTTCAGAAAGACACTCAGCTTGTAAACAGAAGTGTGACAACATCAGGGAAATAAACAGGAAAACTGTACAAGCAATGCTATAGGAAAATAAAATGCACAGAAAGCTTTCTAAATTAAGTTTAAAAAACCATTTCCATTCAGATTCTTTACAGTGGTCTTAGGAGTAATGAGTAACATACGACAAACAATTCCTTCCATTTTAAAATCCAACTACTGACTATAAATAGCTCTTAGTTAAAATGTATTAGTAAAGTGGAAGACCTGATACATTAGTCACAAATTTCAAGAAGATGAGAAAATTCAGTTCTTAAGAATAATTTTAAGTTTATTAAACATGTTTTAAGTTATTAAACATGTAAATTTTTAATTTTTGAGTCTTGGTCACTGACTAATTTTCAGCATAATCTTGTAACTTTAGAGAATACAAAGAAAAAGAATGAAGTAGATAAGGATGTAATTGAGCAAGCACATTTCTTCAGGTCTTTTTACTTGTATATTCCATTCTTTCCTTTTTATCTAATATATGCAAACAAGCAGCACACCCCTGGGCCACTAAGGGACTGTGGTTCTGCTCCAGTTTCTGTGCAGCTGTGGTTTTATTCCTTGCTGGACTCTCTCTTTCATTTTGCAAGGCATGTCTCCAATACTTAATAACTCTGTCTGTTTTACTCTCTGTCTGTTTTATTCTTAAAATGACTAGTTACAGTG
>VZRU01014088.1:3020-14426 GCA_013398155.1 Pedionomus torquatus | reverse complement strand
CTTAAGCCCAGGTAGATGACATCTGTTGCTCTGCCTTTGTCCACCAAGTCTGTGGCAGTATCGTGGGCCATCGAATTTGTCAGGCAGGATTTGCCCTTGGTGAAGCCGTGTTGGCTGTCTCAAATCACCTCCTTATTTTCCATGTGCCTTAGCAGAGACTCCAGAAGGATCTAGTCCATGATCGTGCCAGGCACAGAGGTGAGACTGACTAGCTTGGGTTCCTCTTTTTTCCCTTTTTGAATATCAGGGTTATATTCCCCTTTTTCACCAGACTGACACAATTTCTCAAATATGATGCAAAGTAGCTTCTTTCAGGATTTTTTTTTCTATTTTTCATTAACTCTTCCTGATTTACATGATGCCAAAAATTTCAGATTGTGTAACTGACACTATCAGATCCATGACTGGAGCCAAGAATGCCCTCAGGATGGTTTTAATGTGACATTAAATTGTACTCCTGCCTGACAGTAAAAATAGTTTGTTCAGATTCAGTCCAAAGAATGAGGTCCTCACTGTAAGTATCCCATTTTGCAAATGGATAATTATGTTACATTTGGCAGTGGAAAGCAGTAATTTTTGAAGCGAAGCATGTTCTTAAGTTGGGACCGTAGTTTGATTCAAGACCCTCTGGGACGCACAGAACTGGGCTTTGGCGGGGAGCTTCCATGTTACTTCCGTATTAGAGGATCCTCATCCCTCAGTCTGGGCCTATGAATGCTGTTGCACTGTCTTAGCAGTGACAGCTTCTCTCAAATCAATTGAGGACATGACAGAATGAAAACAGAAAAATTGCAATGAAGAATTCAAGAAAACTTTAAGGCTGATGGTTTCTAGAATAAACATCCACACTAGACATAATTCACCTGGAGAGACTGTCACTATTGATCAGAAGGAGCTTGTCTTTAAGTACAACCAGGGTGCATTTTTCTGATGACCATGCGGGCATTAAGGCAGGGAGAAAAGACTACCTCTTGCTACATTTCTCCTGTGTTCCAAAATGTGCTGCAGAAGCAGCTGCCGCTGTTGAGGGCAGTGGTGTCTCCAAGCTCTGCCATTTTTCTCATCTGTGCCTGAGACTGCAAGTTATCAGTCAGTAGGAGAGGACAGAAAGCCTACCTTTCTAGCCCCACCAATGCCGAGCATGTGTGGACACATTAGTGAGCAGCCCCTTTACCTTAGGCAAGACTCTTATGTTCTTATGTCTCTTGGCTAAATACTTCAAGGTGATCCCATATGTCAGACTAGAAATGTCTGATTTAGCTGTGATGCATCTTCTCTAGTAGAAATCATTCGACAGAAAGTTTAAACTCAGTGGTTTTTTAAGAGACAACAAAAATATCAGCAATAGCTGTCACAGGAAGTCAATATATTATTACAAGTACACTGAGTACTGTTGATGAAGCTGAATCAGGGATGAGGCTTAGAAAAGTTGCAGATTGTTTAAGATAATATGCAAAAAAATCAAAGTCGTGATAACATGAAACAGGGATGGTGAAGTTAAATTGTTTCTAAAGGCATATATATGAGAGGAATGGAGAATGAGGAGACTGAACAGTGTTGTAGTTTGATGCTGTGCACTGTACAGAATGAGGCTTAAAGAATGAGCACAAATCAAAGAAAAAAACGTATGGGACATTGTGTATTAATATACTTCCTCTTTCAACCTGAATATTGACATGCTCTCAAATCATAGTGAGCCTATTTTATTTTTAGAATTTCTTCCTGAAATACAGTCCATGTAACAGATGACCTTAAGGGCTTGCAATTCTTTGTAAATAACGACCTTTATATATTGCACCTCGCAGCTCCTCTGATGGTGAGGTTTCCAAAACACAAGAATTTAACACATACTAACTAACTACTACAGTTCTTTACTTCAGTATGCAATATCTTGAAATCTCCTTCATTTACTGACTGATCATAAAAAAGTGCAAATCTTTAATTGATTATAACCCAGCTTGCTTGTAAATTCTCAGTGGCATTTTAACTCAGTGCTTCCTAGGTGATCTGGAACTTGACATCTGAGCATACTACTACTAGACTTCCCTATTGGCTGCAGATCCAATTAAATCCAAGATGATAATAAGAAATTGCTCAACCTAGTCAATCTTTTGCTAAGGATTTTCCAGTTGTTTTTTTTTTTCTTTACACTGCCTGCTTATTCATCAGGTACAAAGGTTGAAAAAAACCAAAGTACTGTTGCACATTATTTCTTGTCAGTGCACTGAAAAATCTACATGTGTACTTAGGCTGCCTCTAAGAAGCAACAGAAAGGTAAGGCACTTGGCACATCTTTTTAAAAATACAGGCAAAGATTTATTAGTATAACTTCGTTGCTAGACTGGAAACAAATACATCTTGACATACATTAAAGGTTCAGGAATTACTATGAACCTTGGACATACCAAGTTGTTAAGCAAATTGTACTTCAGTAGAAAGTCAGGGAACAGTCAGTTTCTGCTTTTCAGACAAGAATACCCAATGATATAAACTCCATTACCACCCCAAATCTGCCTTTTATTTACAAAAACAATAGGAATAACATTACTATTAAACCATAAAATCTTGAAAAGTTCTCCAAGGAAAACTTTTTAAGAAAACACTTCTAATTATGAGGAAAAGTCATAGCATAACCAATGCATTGCCAGGCTCAGTTTCTTTCCAAAGTAGTTACTACAAACAGCAATTCTTAAAATCTGCTTCTAATAAACAACTAAACTACATTTTAAATTACAGATGTTTTCCTCTTCTTCTATTGAATACACGGGTTCCCAAACACACAATGTAGGAAATCAAATTTGTAAGAAACCCCCTAACATTTCAGTAGAAACTGAAGTAAAAAACAGGAAATATGTTTTTGACTTAGACATAATATATAGTGAATTTTTAGATAGGAAAAAGTTTTTGAGTTAACTACATTCCCTCCATTCTGAANACTGTTTCTTATTAATTTACAGCCTAACTTTAAAAATAATATTTTAATATATTTTCCCCATTAAAGTCAGTATTTTTTTTAAATCAGTAAACTACAATAATATTATTAATCTATACTTCTAGATTGCCTGGTAAGGGTGTGCTCTGATTCTTAACACCTTGGGAAATGGTATCTTTAATGTCCAAGTATGGCACAAGATCCAACTGTTAACATCATCTATATCAAGAGTTCTCAAAATGCATCATCTTCTCCATTAGCAACACAAAAACTGGCTCCAAAAACTATGCAGGCTACCTGAACACCACTGACAAGAGCAATACCTAATACAGGACATAATACCACACTGGCTACTGCTGCCAAGGTACTGCTTGTCCCTGCCACTGATAATACTGAACAAAAAGGTTTATTAACTCTTTTTGTACTTCATGTAAATTTCCAACTACATGCAGTAGAAATGCACAATGGATCAGAGCAGCATAAGTGACATTTATCACATTTATTATCTTTTTCTTCCTAAGGAGATAGTAAGTTTCCAGGCTGATTCAGCTGGAAGAATGAGGTCAGTCCTCTGACACACAGCTGTTCAGAAGAAACCAGTTAGACTTTATCAGTTGTTCTGTGACCTCATCTACTCCATAGTGATCAGCAAAGGCCTCCTGGCACTCTTTTTAGGGACTGATGCAGTCTAAAATCTGACTGGTTTAGCACTGCTTATGCAATCGAGATTTCTATGTAATCTCCTCAACTCTTCTCTGTTAAATTCAGTGAATACTTGTGACAGTTCAAGATACAACAGGCACTTTAAATACCTCATCCTTTGGGTCTTTTTTAACCTGGAAAATTAATCTGGAAAATAGAAATCTTGCAAGAAGATATTGAGGTTCACTTAGCCCACTATCTCTTCTCTTCAGATGCTTAAGAAAAAGTGTAAAAATGAAGGGGGGCTGATTTAACGTCTGACAGAGATGGTCTCACATTCCTGTTCAAAATGTGTGTATCTTGCAATTAACACCTGATTCAAAGGGGATGGTTAAGCGACATTTTCTCTCAGAGAAAATCTCTGAGAGAAAATGTCACAGCAAATACAGTTTGTCAGAAAAGCTCTGCTGAGTCTCAAAAAATAAGGTTGAAATCTGCACAAAAAATCCAGCACATGAGACTGAACCATGTTATTTAGTTCCAAAGATCAGAGCAACTACACCTACAGAGGTATAAGGTTATGCCATATGATAAATGTTATATTATGCATCATAAAGAGACAAGAAGAACAAATAATTCAAAATTCACAAAAATTGCTTAGTAACTTACATAAGAGAAATCTGATAGATAAAATAAAAATCCATGTAGTACAGTATTATGCCTCTGTCAGTGGCAACAAGAGAAATTATTTTGGGACAGCATGCAAGCCTGAAAACTTCTTGCTATCATAGTTTTCCAGTAACCATAATTGCTTTAACAGGGAAATTAACTGACATCCCTGTTTATTTGTTTTATCCATCTATGGAATTGTTGTCTATTGGCTTATCCTACCACTCCCTTTTCTATTTGCTGATACAGTCTGCTCATAGGATTTTAAGTTTGGGTCAATTAAGTGAAAGGTGAACGCATTAATTCTGACAACCTATGTTTTTCCTCTTAATTTTACCTTTCGTAGTATCTATGTGGAACAAAATTTATTAAATTATCATTGAAATAACTATGCATTTCTTTGTTAAACTACCACTACAGAAGACACAGGTATTCTGGTTTTGGAATACAAAACAATTGTTTTTTGCTAGGTTCTAAACATGAAACTCTCTTGGCTTGTGATCTTGGCTGGAACACTGTTTTTGAATCCAGTCACTGCTGACTGCAACATTACTTCTCAAACTGTAAGTTTTATGTGTATGTAAATTACCCTTATTTTTGAAAGACACACTAGAAGCTAAAGGCATTTGAAAAACTACTTGGTAAACACAAAATCCCTCAAGATAGAAGCATGTAGAGACAATTAAAAAGGCATGGTTTTCTGCAAAAACTGGCAACTAGCTGCAGACAGTCATTGTAAGGGGGTAAATAATACTGAAATGTATTTGAGATAATTTTATATCCCAGTTGAGTCTGCCAACAGCAAATAGGCATGCCCCAATTATATTTTTGGAACAGACCTAAAAAGCAACAGTTACTTGGACTACTGTTACTAGGCCAACTGTTGCTCAAATAAAGGGAGATTTATTGAGTCAGCCCAAGTCAGGTCCAAAGGTATATAAGACACTTTAAAGGTTTTTTTCAGATAGTAATTTAATGGATTTCATATTTATTGGGGAATGGAAGACAAGGAAGAAGCCTGGATTAAGTGATAAAATTGGTATTGCACTATTTGCTCTGACTCACTGACTACAGGTCCAGTACTGTTATCTACTGCTTGGTACAAACAAATAACAAAAGAAACACACAGTGGGTATATACAGTGTAGGAAAGGCTCTCCATCGGCATTTGTCTTTAAATGCTACCTAGACTCAATCTGGTCACAGCAGTGACAAGTTGAACATAGCCGACTTACTTAGGACAAGGCCTAATACAACCCAACCATTTCCAGTACTTAGAATCTCCTTTAAATCCAGTTCCAGTATCTGAACACTAAACTACAGTCTGCAGTGATGCATGGGCATACATGTAAAGAAACATACTGTTTTCCAAAACCAAAAAATGTTTCAAGGAACAAGAGTAAATACTCTCAAACCTGGTATATTTAGCTACGCTAAACTTCTACCCAGAAAACCAAAACAAATTTCAGTGCCTTAATCATAAAATATATATACAAATGTTCTATTGAAGGCCTTTTCCAAAGATGTTTTAAAGAGGAAATATCTGTTTTTAAAACGAAACATTACATTTGAAAAAGTGTATTTGAATTAATTTTCAGCCTTGAATCCACTTCCTCTATGACATGTTCATTCCAGATTATGTGGGAAAGGAATCCTTTTTCTACCCAGCCAAACTTCACAAAAAAAATTCTAAAACAGACAGCCCTACTAATTTCAAAATAGCATGCCAAACTATTTATATTTTGGATGATCATCTCATAAGGATCCTTACATCTCAGACAGAGGTTAAGCACTAAGTGATCTGGAACTTCAGGTTTGTTTACACTGGGAGGATTCATTCCCCTGTATTGCCAGGCCATATATCTATTAAAAAGATAAATAAAATTACATGAAGAGAAGTAAAAATTTTCTTTTAAGGTGCTGGCATTAAAAAATACAAGAAAGTTTTTTCACAGTCATCACTGAGACACCTTCATCAGCAGACTTCCCTGTAATATTTAATTGTTGTCATTCTCTTTTTTTCAACAGGTCACTTGTGAGGAGTCTGGAACGAACCTTTCTGACATCCCCTCTGACCTCTTCCAAAATGTCACTAAATTAAGCCTCAAAAATAACAACATCACTTTAAAAGATAGTGACAAAGAGATTCTTCAAAGTTTTATTAACCTCACTGAAGTTCATCTGAATGAAAATATGATTACTGTACTTTATAATAACAGCTTCTGCAATCTGACAAAACTTGTAATTCTGGATATCAGCAATAATCATATTAGCACTGTTCATAAAGCAGCATTTGCAGGATTAAATCAACTGTCAGTGTTGAATCTGTCCTATAACATGATTACTCAACTAGATTCAGATGTATTTATCTCTCTAAAGAGTCTGACAGTTTTAAATCTACAGAATAACTTTCTCAAATCTTTTCATATAAAATCACCTTTCAAATTGACTGAAATCGTTTTAGCTGGAAATCCATGGACCTGCTCCTGTGACTTCCTGGATTTACAGATATGGCTACATGCCTTCAGTGTGGCAATTGGTAAGAGCTGCATTCCTTTTTTTTTTTTTCTTTTGCTGACCTGGGTAATATCCACCATCAACGTATCTGTATTTTGCAGTTATACATTAGTTATCCACAAATTTGTTTTTGATTAGAGTGCCTATCAATTAACTATCTCTCATAACCTCTCCACTGCTCATGTTCACAGCCAATGAAAACAACACTACATGTACATTCCCAAACACCATGGAAAAAAAACTCATCACAACTGCAGCTTTCCAACCAGCTGACTGCCAAACTGAAAAAGCTTCTTTAGAAAACACTGTAACTTCCACTTCTGCCATTATGCTTAAAAGCAGAGCCTTACTAACAGTTGTAACTCCAAACAACATCACTGGAAACAATGAAACACATGCAGGTAATATACTTATGTTTTGTCTTGCTGCTTACAAGCCCTTTGATTCGGTCTTCGTGATTTCGTACCATTCTGAATTCCTAGTACACTGTAGTTCTTCCATAAAAGCCAGGGCTACTGAACAAGCGCATTTCCCAGTTTTGGTAGACTGGTACACATGTTACGGTGAATGTTAAACTTTACTGAGTTCAAAATTGATAAATCACACTTGAATTTTCAAATGATCCAGATCTCTGCGTAACAGAACTAGAAAACCATCTTTACAAAAATTCAGTTACTTCTTAATTAATTAGTTAATTAATTTTACTCCTGCCCTCAACTATGTTCAGTCTAAAGGTCACAGACGTACCGAAAATTTCAGTAACAGCCTCCTTACTTTTCCTCACCTTTTGATGTTAATTCCATGACCACTCTGTAATGCTCTAGCTTCTTTTATGGTAATGTCATTTTTTTTCCTTACATGCAAATTAATGTTCTTTGCCACTCTTCTGTATTGAAATGCTTTACATTCTTCTGACTAAAGCAGAAGTATCAATCTCCAGAAAGCCACCACTGCCACATACTTAATTTACTATTGAAATTTTTATTATAAAAGAAACAAAATTGAAAGGATATGCCAAACAGAACATGTAATGTTTTACAGTGCAGGTATCATCACCGTACAGAAATTAAAGCCTGGGAAATAGAAACTGAAGTCAACTACTACTGGATTTTTAACCCCAAGCCCTATTTTGGAATTTAAATACTGAAAAAAAAATAATTTTTTTTTGATCTTTTATATACCACCAGAACTTTATCTGACTTTGAAACTATTATTTTTGATAGATGTGCATGGTGGGTTTATATTGCTAGGAAATAGAGGAGTCATAAATGCATTTCTGGTCTGAGTGATGTTACTGACTCCCTAGTAATGTAGAAATAATGTTCTACTAAAGCTTTAGTGACACTCAGTAATTCCTCTACCATTGTTTATTTTGTGAGTTCTCAAGTTTAGCTATGAAAAGATTGACACTAGAGTTCTTGCTAGTATTCCTCAGAAAGATGACTCTTCCTTTTTTTTCCTGTCTGTTTTAAAGAGTTACCAGTTCTTGGCAAAAGTTGGACCTTCCTAGGGGGTGTCCTAGGGTTTGTGCTAAGCACTACACTCCTGATTTTTACTGCTATAAAATGCCCAACATGGTATCGCTATGTGATGAGCTACAGTCACCGTCGCCTGGAAGAAAATAACTCGGAGACGTTTGAACAAGAGTTCTCAGCTGACATGAGTTCTTCGCCTACAGTATCGGGTACAGACAATGAAGAGCCCATAGTAATATTTGAGAAAATTCATGCATTTGTGCCCGGGGAAGATGGATTTATTGAGGATAAATACATTGATTCTTATGTAACTGAAGAGAGTTAATGTCTCAAACAATGGACAATGAACTGGTTTTTCAAAACTGTAGTAATTTGTACTTCCATATTACCACTACCTATGTATAATATAAAATGAAGCTAGCAGTCCTCCTCCTTTCATCTCGTCAAATCCTTAACAAGGTATTACTGCACAAATCATGAAACTGAAAAGTGTGGTGACATGCACGCTGCACACGGTCACAACAATTATTTCAAAACATGCAAAAAATACTCATAATCCACCTTCACAAAAACCTATTTGGTTATTCATAGCAGGGTGGGAGAGCTTACTGCATATTGCTTAAGATAAACAACTCTTTGCAAAATAGCTTGTGATGCTGGCATAATCACCAATGCTTTCTGTGTGAAGAAGTCCAGAAAGGAAAAGTAATTTCCCTAAAATGTTGCACCACACAACAGTCAGACTGGGACTAGGAATATCAAAATCAATTGTGTCACAGATTAGTAGTCTATTAAGCAAAACTACCACAAACACAGAACAGAGCGTTTGTGTTCTTTTCACTCGAATCAGCAGAGCAAGAAAGACCAAATGCTCCATCCCTTTAAATCTTTCTACATACAGTAAAATGATAAAATATTATTAATACATTTCTAGTGCCTTTGTATCTTAGCTTGCTACTGCACCAGGCTTTTTCTCATCATATTTTCTTAAGACTTCAAAATGCGTTCAAGAGTAGAATAGACACATTTGTGAGTTGTTGAAAAGTGCAGTAACTTATTATTAAAGCGTAAATTATTTTTTTTAAGTCCTTATTTATACATAAAATGTCATCCTTAAGATTGCTTTTACTGGCAGCAAGCAGGATCACATTGCTTTCTCCTGCACATCTTCTGTCCCTAAATTAAACATGTCAGAAATGTACCTTCTCAACAAAAGTCATTCTCATGGCTTACAAATTTTTACCATAAGCACCCCATTCTCTTCACTGTCTCCTCCACAAACCTTTCTACTTACCAAACAGGAATCTCAGTTCTAGTTCCCACTTCTGCTTACTATCCTCCACTCTGCCACTCCATAGCACAACCTTCAGAACTCAAGGCCTTCACAGCAGGAGTCTCCACTGACACCTAACTGCTCCTGGACGATATGGTAAGTATTTCCACAGCAGTTACTCAGCAGAATTTAAAACTGGGAACTCCAGCTGAAGCCTGGCACTGATACCACCTGGAAATTGCTGAGGTATCACTTGTGGTATGCATTGCACTGTTAAGGAACTTCTGAATCAGATAACACCTCGATTTTGCCAAGTTCAGTTATGATTTTCACAACGTGGGAGAAGCAAGTACTTAAGAAGCAAGTACTTTGTGTACTTACGCTTGTCTTTCTGTGAAAATTTTATCCACACTCTGAGCATCACGGTCATTCTGAACCTTTAACTTAAAAAAAAAATATATTTAATATAATATATAATAATAAAGATACCAATTTTACACTCAAATTCAAAGTTTCCTTTAAAGGAGCAAGAAACTGCTCAAAATGCAGTAGAGAAAGGACCAGCAGATGCCACCTGCTCCAGAAGATTTTCACAATTGAAACTGAAGAAAGACCTTCTGAAATTGCAGTCTTCCACCAGAAACCAAAGGACGTGAGATGCTTATAATAAATCACTTCACTTACTGTGGGATCTATTCCTGGAACACTAATTAAAATACTATTTCAGCCTACAAACAAAATGAAAAGGTAACACTTGCAAACTATTCTTTTATGACACAGTCATTGTGACTTTGACTTGTCAAATGCAGGGAGGAAAAAAAAGAGTTGTTTTGACCAGGAAATACCCAGGTAGTTTTTCAAGCTACCAAAATAACCTTTTCTAAAACTAGTTGCTTTTGCTTATGGATAAAATTATCATAGGAAATAGAACACGCTTAATGCCACTCACACCTTAATACTTAGAGGAACACCCTAATTGTGTTACAAAATAAAGAAGGGAAGTTAAGGAATAATTAAGTTAATTGATTTTGTAGCTGGCAATATCAGGTTGGCAATTAATAATATTTATTATACTGAAGTAATTTTAAAGGCAGTAGACAAAAAAAGAACCAAATTTCCAGAAAACTACGCAGATTTACAAGGCAGTGCAGGCTACTGAATTTGCCTCTCATAAGATTAGTGTTCTATGCTTCAAAGTCAAGTAAAGAATATATTTTAAGATTCAAAATTTGGGTTGGGATATCAGCTTTCTCAAATCTAAAATACAGAAAACTATCATGGGGCTGTTAATGCACCACTTCAATCAATAGTTTCACTACAAATATACTGCAAATATTAAGGTTAATTTAACTAGGAAAATGAATAATTTCTAAATTACTGGTTTTTTGATATATGTCATATGTTCAACACACCAAGAACATAACACACACTATTTCACTGTTCAAACATAGCAAATATCCTAATTCTTACCATATTGTAATCTCGAATCACTTCTGCTATATCTGTATTGGTGTTAAGTATATCCACAACCTAAAAGGACAGAGAATTTCAACCTGTTATTGTTCACCTTTTTCTTAAATTACAAACAAGAAAATCAAAAAGTGCTCATGAAAACACAGCAATTTTCTGTTATTGCAAATGGAAAAAGTATGATTTAGGTATCTTAATCTATTATGTGCAGTTTTCAGAAGTAAATAGCATTATATGTGGCTGTACAAAATAAATACTACACAGCAGTAATTTCTTAAGTCCATATACAACTGCTTCTCCTAATATATAGTACATATTCTTTTTTTTCCCGTTTTCCTTAGTTTCCATCTTTTTTTCTTTCCAAAAACTGAATAAAAAGCAACATTGGCCAGTAAATTTTTACAGATAAATGTCAATTTAAAAAAAAAA
>VZRU01014087.1:41686-53454 GCA_013398155.1 Pedionomus torquatus | reverse complement strand
TGACAGCTGCCTGGCTGTGATCCTGGGGAGGGTCTGTCTGCTTGTGTGGAGCTGGTTCACCTTCTGTAGTTTCAGTCCCATGACTATGCAACAGGTCATCCCATGGGTTCCTCACCTTTGACAACAATCTCTACACCTGGAATGGTGATTCTGAGGGAAGGGGTAGCCAGAGGAGCTGGTCCATGTCACATCTCTGGAAATTTGTCCTACATAACTAGGGAAAAGAGGCTAGAGTTTTGCAGGACTTTCCTAAAGTCTAAATGGTTTATTTTGTCTGGTTTTGAGTCCCGCAGTGACCTTCATGTTCAAGGATCCTGGGCTGGAGAAAACCTCAGACAATTCTTGGCAAACCCGTGAACTTTCTTGGTTTTACATGTACGGTTGACAACCACATCTCCTTTCTGTCTTTCTGACTCAAGGCTTAAAGGATAACAACATGAATCTAGCAAAACCAGCTCAAAAGTAGGAAAGTTGTCCCAGTGCTTTGGAATGGGCAGATTAAAAATGAAATTAAACTGAAGAGGCCCTATTTGAAATAAGGCATAGAAACTGAGTGCAGCAACAATGTTCTGGGAGCTGGAACAGCATCGGCTGCATTACAACCACCACTAGATGTGGGCAGTTGGAAGTGCAGGCTGTCGAGACGACTGGTCAAAGGGCTGGCAGGGTAGTCACTAAGCACCAGATGGACACCACCAACTGCCTAAATGCTTTCTCCCTCATTTGTAATTGGCCTCATTTGTGGCTGAGCTCCCTGGCTCTGCCTGCAGTTCCCAGCTCTGCTGTTGGCAGTCCCCTCGGCATGCACACTGCACCCAGTGTGCAAGCTCCCGTCAGCATGACAGTCCCTGCAGGCATTGTGGGTTTGCTGGTCATGACCTACTCCAACAAAACTTGCCTCATCAGCAGTGTGAAACACTCACAGGACCATTTCTTTCCACTTTCCTATACTCTGCAATTTTTTTATTGTCTTCTCATACTCCTGTCAGCTGTTATCATCAGTCACAAAGAGGCATTTTGTGATGTTGGTACAGGACTGCTGATGTTTGCCACCTCATGCTATCTTAAGACTGATAGGGAGGAGCAGTCTAAAGATGGAACTCTGTGCCCAAACCAGCTGTGCCTGTAAGCCTCCCTGGTTTCTCCCCAGTGATACAAACTGAGAGTTTTGGAGGCCTTCCAGCTATAGGGCTGCTCTGGTCTCTGCTCATTGCCCCACTGAATGCTTTCAGCTATGTGTTTGGGACTTGTAGCATTAAGGTCAGAAAGTTCTCCTGCATTTCCTTGTTCCTGTCTTCTTCACTGGCAAGTCTTCTTTGGAAAGTACCAAAGTCTTGAGGCCAAGAAGTCCTTAAAAAACTCAGTTTCTGTGAAATAAGGGAATCTGGGTATGACCTTCTGCTGAGTTCCAAAATATCTGCTTGGATGGATTTGTAGAGGTACATGAATCATAATTTAGATGGGGAAAAGTGAGTTGTCTGAAGCTACTTTTCGATGGCTTGAAATTTAAACCTAAAAATGACAGGAACATCTACTTGCCTTGGCAAGGCTTGTCATGCAAAAACTGGATGTGAAGACTCAGCTGAGGAGGTTGTTGCTGTCCCACACAGAGCCTGGTGGGCACGCTGGCATCACAGAGGATGGCTCCTGCCCAGCCCTGCAGCACGGCTCTTACCATCACATTTTCACATTATTTCTCCTGATGGCTGGCTCAGGTGTGTGTCGCTTGGACAGAGAGTAGGAGTCGTTTCCAAAGGTACCAAGCAAACTGCTTGTCTGGTGTTGGGATAGAAAGCAGAGGGGTGCTGCTGATTTGGAACAGGTTCATACAATTGCAAATGTGAAGAGGTCCAACACTCAGCAAAAAAGAGATGTAGAACAAAGGAGGAAATTAGGTTTGTCTGACAGCTCACCAGCAAGAGCTGGGGAGAGTGATGTTCAGTTTTTCATGTCCATGCACATGATGTAGGTAATTGTGGATGGATTATTTTCACCCAGAAGCACAAGTGTAGCTGTTGCAGCATGTTCAGCTAGCCAGTCAGCTAAGAACTGGCAGAGAACTCAGTCTATCCTGTATGTAGTCTCTTAATCCCCCAGGTAGGTGGTTAAAATTGTGCTCTACCCATGTTTGTGGAAGGCTGGTGGTGGGCTGTGGCTCATTCCCATGGCTCATGTAGAACACAGTAAGGTGATGCACTCTGGTACCTTGGTCATGACTTTGAATCCTTCCTCCCTTTGTGATTCAAACTCCTACTCCTGAAATCAGTATTGCATTAAATACCTGCTTTGCCTGATTGCGCTCAAAGACTGTGGCCCAGGAGATGAAGAAAATATTTGAGAGCTGAGAGTACTATATATCCAGCACATCTTGCACAGCCCATAGCTATTTTCCTTTTTCTCATTTCACCTTAGCCCTCCTTCATGCATTTCTCCTTTGCTGAGCCTTGGCTCTTCCCATAACAAATTGTGTGGTGTCACATATCACAGTGTGGGAAATGCTTGTTTAGCAGTGTTTTGTCCCCCAATAAAAATAACACAACAAAAGTTCAGACATATATGCTAAATATACCTCAATGGACCTAAGGAGCGCTGCAGAATAGACCTAAGTGCTAACCTTCACTTGTGCTCCTGCACCGGTTTGTACAAAGAGAGTATTATCATGAAGGTCACACATTAGCTTCCCTTTCTGCTTCCCTTTCTGCTTCCCATTTTTGCTGCATGCTACGTGGCCTGCTTTGGTAATTGGAAAGGATTGCTCCCCAGACACACCGCTGTTGCCCAGGGGACAGAAACAGGTCTACCACAGTGGTGAAGAACCAAGGAGAGGGGTCTCACCCCAGCTATTAAAAAATCGGGAAAGCAGTAGTAAGAAAATCCCTACCACCGTGCACACAAACAGATTCTACACGGTGGGACTGCCGGAGGAAGAGCTTCTCTGCAGCGAACGGGGCCATCTAGTGAGCTCAGGCATTACAACAGCACCGCTTCCTCCGTCGCCCTCTTTGTCCTCCTCATCCTCAAGACGAGACTTCGAGCACCGGCTGCCGACGAGGCACACGCACGCACACTTTAACAATATTTTCCACTGAAAGGTGAAAGGAGGAAAACTACTGCAGTAGGGGAGAGGAGGAGAGCACAAAGGGCTCGGCTGATGCTGGGGGGCTTGTGGGAAATCAGAAATGCAGCTACGCTGGTGGTGGAAAAGCAGTGTGCAAGTTTCCACTGAATTGTGTCCTCGGCTGCAGAGCTGGTGATGACGAGGGGAACGGCTCAGCCAGAGGACTCCGCAGTGACTGGGGCGGTAATTAAACCTTGTGAGGAGCAGTGAGACACCGGCACCTCAACATTATGTGGTAGTTTCCATGAAAAACACCTGGTGAGGGGCAAGGGAAAGCAATGTGTTAATGATTTCAAGATCGCAGTGAACTGATGCTTGTATTTTGTGTGGTGCTGGACTGGTGGTCCTGTAAGGGAAACTGCTGCAATGCAAAGCACAAAAGCCCTGTCACAAAGCACAAAATACCCACAAAGTCATGTCGCCATACTTCGCCTCTGAGCAGGCCAGACTGATTGCCTAGGGATGTACACACAGCTGGCCATGCCACCCATTTACTCTGCTGTGTCTCCTGTGAGGAGGAGACTGCCAGGTTTTGAGAGCAACAGTAAACATCTGGGAATTTTGCTAGCTTTTTGGGGCTCCTCAAAGAGCCATGGCTGACTGTGAAACCCATGGCCAGCACCACGCTGTTCTGGTATAACCTATGCTTGTTCAGCCAGCAGCACAGCACTGGAGAACGTGAGCACAGGAGGGTATCTGGACACTTCAGGTGCCAGCAGTTGACTCCTGACCCCCCAGTGACATGTTCCTCTTTTAGCATAGGTGTGTGTTTTAAACAAGTTTGTCCTGTTGCAGTAGAAGTACCTCAGAAAACTGGAAGGGAAATGTTGGAAGATCCTCATCCAGCAAATGTCAATTTAATCTCATTAAATGCTAGGAGCCAGGTAAACACAAAGTCCACTAATTTGTCTACCTTCAGAAGAATCAATGCATTCATAGCCTCATCTTTTGGACACTGATTTGACCTTCTTGGACCTTCCTTGAGGGTGAACTCTTCATGTCCATCAGCCTGTCTCTGGAACAGCTGTAAACCTGGAGATTTGTAATTATAATAAAGACAAACTGTTTCACATTGTCCTGACTTGTCACTGAAGTCTTGACCAGCAAATGTTAGGATACCAAATTAGCTTTCAGCGTGTCATCATTAGTCCCAGTGAATATGAGTGTGCACATCTGGAAGCATTTGCTATTTCAGTATGTGTCTGTGTGTGTTTACACAGGCTACGGACAGAAGAAATAAAATATAATTAGCTTTGTACCTCTGCAGCCCTGTAAATACAGTGTTGCCATTGCTAGTATCTAGTCCCAAGCTTTGTAATAGCTTTGCAAGGTCCTTATGACTTGTCAGGCTCTGTCTATACTCACCCCATTTGTCTTACCTTTGGACCTTTGTATAATCATATGGCATAGCTACAATTTTCAACAGCAGTGCCAAGCAGTTTCTTTCTATAGGATGAAATATTTATGACCCCACTGTAGTGATCTGGTGCAGAGGAAGACAGGCTTGATGCCACAGCTGAAGCCTGGAAAGAGGGACACAGGGTATTGCAAAGAGGAGGATGAAGTAGGATAACAAGAGATGGGGCACAGGCTGGCTCTGGAGACCCAATGTCTAAGGCCAAATTTGCAATGGTCAGCTAAAGTTATGAGACCTGGAGCTTGACAAAACAACCTTACGAGCAGCAAAAAGAGCAAAGAATAAGCATCTATAATGCATTCCATGTACATTTGTATCTGACATGGAATTACAGACCCATGAAGAAAGACCAAAGTATAAAGGGTGTTAGAAAATATATGCAAATTGTCTCAAGTAGACTCAAAGCTAAAGAGAAGGAAACCATCAATGTTTACATCACATTCCTGGCAAAGGAAAAAACCCTCACCATCAACCTAATATTTGTGCTGATGTGCCAGAGATGTTGATGACTTGCCATCTCTTTTATCTCTTCCCAGCACTGCTCCAAAAGAGTTGTGGAACTATGTCTGTAAGAGCAGAGAAAAGAGCAGGTGCAAGGAAGGCTTAACAGCTGTAACCATTACTCTGGAAACTTTTTATGTAATAGTGTTCCTTTTTCCTTTCCTATAATACTTTGGTTAAGATTAAAACCAATTCTGTGGTTAGATTGGTAAGATTTCAATCACCTTAAAAACAAATTCTTAGCTTCGCATAAAAAGCGTGCTTTTTTCATTAAAAGAAGTTTTTGAGGGGAATGTTGTAGATGGGAGATGGAGATCTATCTGTTTCCAAGTTCAATGCCTTAAGCAATGGACTTTGTTTTTTTGTGATCAGATGAGCTTTGGGGAGAAACATCAGAAGATCTTTTTTCAAGGGCTAATTTCTCCACAGCTTATTTCAGGACAGAAATAATTTCCCAGGCCTCAAATTTAAATTTGTTTTTTAAAAAAATCCCAAATATTGTAATAATACAACAACATGTGAGTTTAATGTTGCTGAATGTGACAGTAAACGTTATTTCACAGCCTATGTAAGAAAGACCAGGCCACCCTGAAATGCCAGTGTTAGATCAGGGCTGGGTTTCTGGGTTTATGTTGCTAAACAGGAAGATTAGGAAATAGATGCAGGACACTGTCAATGGGTAGAGGAGGAGGAAATTGGTAGGTGTTGCATAAAAATAGAAAGCTTTTCAGGACAAAGACAAAATAGACCTTTTTACTACAGTTCATTAAAAACACTTATTTGTTCTTTTTCTAGACTATTACTGTTTCAGTAATGCTTCCCTGCACTTTTATTTCTGAAATCACCATAATTTTGTAGCAAAACTAGGTATTTTAAAACATCGAAGTGTTAAAATACAACATTTCTGCATTAGAAAAAATATCCATGCTTTTTTTTTTCTGTTGAATTCACCAGATGATTTTGGTATACCTCACATGGCACTTTCCTTCATATTTATGGAAAACAATTGCTTGGTTTGAATCAAAAGTCTCATTTCCTGCTCCTTACAGTGTCCTCAGTCAAGGAAGGATGTTTTACAGATGTGAGACTTTTAGATATGCCAAGTCACACAAAATGGCTATGTCACTCTTTGAAAGAACATCAGGCTGATATTTCAAAAACCTCAAGCAACTCTGAAGGCATGAGATCAAAAATTTCTTAGGGAGCTTTTCCTCATTAAAGGAATTAATCTTAAATCCTTGTAATTACGGCAGAATTTGTTACATGAAACCGAATTCCTATTATTTTGTGTTAATGGACAGAAAACATCTTCTGTAATACTGCTATGAAAAAAAACAATTTTTGGACTATTTCAGTGGAGGTTGAATACATTTGTTTTCTAAATTAATGACTGGAAACTATGATATAATAGTAGTATTATTTGCATGCAAATAAAATCCAGATTTTTTTTTCTCAAAGTCCTGTTCTTCTTGTTCCACTTTTTTTTTTTTTTCCCAGGAAGATTTTGTTGCTTAAAATCTTTCAGGTGATCTGTCAGTTCCTTAAGTAGATAAAAGTGCTCTGTTTCTTTAGGAGTCCGAGTACCCACATTCCTGACTATAATTATCTGGGAGAGACTGTAGCATACACCCCACAGTGGATGGACACATATGGACATCAAACTTGATGGTGGATTTTAGGAGAGATGGAAATCTCTCTGGTGTTGCTGGCTGCAATTTTATGTAAATTTATTTTTATTCTAGGTAGAAGTGCCTTTTTAATATTCTTCTAGCTAGCATTCATTGTAAGATAAATAAATGCAAGGAACCTTGTATAAAACATGGTCTTTGGTACAATATACTTTCACTATTGAACAAATTACTTTTGACATCAATCCATTTAAAGCATTCTCCTGCAGTCCATGCATACATCAGCTTTTGCTGAGCAAAGAAAAAGACTTTATCCTTTAGAAAGTGGTGAAGAGAGAAGGCCCATTTTTCATAGGTTACATTCACTGAGCTTCTTGCCCTGAAGCATCCCTTTTTGGGTCCTCTGGAAATATGAAAGTAAAAATTACTTGATAAACAGGTGGCATCTTCTCTAACCTTAGTGAGATACCAGCTGAAATTGTTTAACACCAAAAGTAAAAATAAAACTTGAAACCAACATCTTTAATTTGCTGTGGAGGTGTGAGCAGGCCAGTAAAGCCTTCTTAACTATCCAGCTAATGGATCATCCTCATAACTTCTGAAGGTTACAAACCCTAAGGCAAGCACTTTCCACTGATTGAGGCATCAAGACAGCTACACCTAGGGTGACTTCTCACATCATGAAATCACAGAATTGACAGAGTTGTACAGGATCTCTAGAGATCATCTAGTCCAACTCCCTTGCTAAAACAGGATTGTCTAGAGCACGTTACTCAGGACTGCATCCAAGTGGGTCTTGAAAGTCTCCATAGAAGGGAACTCCATAACCTCCCTGGGCAGCCTGTTCCAGTGCTCTGTCACCCTCACTGTGAAGAAGTTTCTCCTCATATTCAAATGGAACTTTCTATTTTCCATTTTGTGCCCATCACCCTCATCCTGTCAATGGGAACCACTGNTGCTGCTATGCAGGATTTTATCCAAGTACTTTTGAGTCTTTAACCCACCTACATCAGTTGACTCCCCTCTGAGAATTTATAGATATTCATTAACATTTGCTAATAGCAAACCTTGAATACAGTCTTTTTGTTTAACATACACTTGTACATTCTATATCCACACATGTGCCCATATACATACATATATGTATACACACGCTCTTTCATATATCTTTTTCATTAAAAAAAAAAATGTTGGGGAAAATACTAATTGCACAGCTCTGATACTTAGGATCCACAACCTCCTCCCTATCATTTTTATGACCATTGTAGTTAATATAATTACCCTTACAGCAGATCATAATTTGTTCTCATGGCTACAAATTAATGAGACAAATTGCTGCGACATTACAATCTGAGCAAAACAAGAGCAGACAGTGAGGCAGCCCAGTTTTCATCAGCTTCTTTAGCTAAAAGGCTCCAAGCACACAAAGGAAATAAAAATTACTTCCCCTACCTATGTGTTCCCATCTCTGAAGCAATCCAGGCACCAGGACTACAGAGCAGATTTTGCAGTCACTTTAGAAATACATGCAATATATGTGATCCCTTTTCCTCCTTCCCCCTACCCAAGTAAATCTGGACAACGGATTTTATGAGGGAGTAATCAGATTGCTCATGTAACAGTTCATTAGAAGTTTTGTGTTCCTAACCCAAGACATACATTGGGGGCAATATTTTGTTATCTCAGTTTACTTGCTTTCAAGAGATGAAGAGTTTGAGAGTATTGCAATTTTAATTATTCTTTCATGCCATTGTAAAATAGTCTAGGGAAGCCAATGATTTATATAAACAGGAATATTAACTGCCTGCCACTGATATCTTATGAAGGAAAAAAACCCTATTCTATCCATTACAGCAAAAAGAGTGATTGAAGTTGAACTGCTTCACCCCAAAATGCGTCAATGGAAACCTTTCTACCATTAACACATCTAACACAAACAGAAACCTCACTTCCAATTGATTTTTCATTGACTCTTGAAACAGAGCCAATTAAACAATTTCCAGAAAGAGCAGAAGATGCATGAAGCACTCCAATTGAGAGAAGATTAGATGTGCATTTTTAAGTGGCACTTAAAGACAGAAAAGTGACATTTCGGAAGTACACAAATATGCTTAAAAAGTAGGCACAAGCTTAAAAAGACTTTCAACACCCCCAAATCTTTGGTGGCATTTGAAACCCTGACAAAGCTGTATGCCATGGCCCCACCTTCAGACTCTACCTGTGGCAGAAACAGCATTGGAACGTGGATAGAGAAAAGCAGGGGTGACAATGTTGTGTATTTTTGCTTTATTTAAGAACATCACAGCTTTTGCTCCCAGATAACTGCTAATATACTGGGCAGAAAACATAGCAGTGCCTCCTAGAAGATTTTATCTAGCTGGAGAGGAGACCAATTGGAGACAGGAGCAGCATAATTTAATTGCAAATTCCGAAAGACACCAGGAATTGTCCTTGTTTGATTTACTGACCTTTTCTGCTTAGAGGTACAGGTATATAAAAGTTTGCAGTGCTGCTGGATCAGCATTGTGTGACTGCATTAACAGTTGTCAAGACGTATCTCTGCTGCTGTTTAAACAAAGGAAATGTAAATCCAAAAAACTACTGGTATCCAGTTAATTTGTACAAACATTTGGAGATATTTTAGTTACCCATTCTTATTCACCCCAAAGTCTCATCCAAAACTGTCTATTTACCAACATTTTAATAAAATAGCAACGCGCTCTAACATATAGCGGTATACGTCTCTAAAAGCAGCCCTGAAAATAGCCAGACCCATGTTTTCATCTTTTCTGGCACAATAAGGAAACTGCCAGAACTGCACAAGAACAAAGTGTTTTCTCAACACATTCTGTTTATAAACATATAAGAAATTTGGCTGGCTGATAAGAACTATCCATTCTCTTACTGGGAAAACATAATGCCTTTTTGACTGCCATGCTTGTAGTAAAAGAAAATAGGATACTGATAAAAAGGCTAAGACAGATTAAAAACAAAACAGCAGCCAACCTGTTGCTCTTCGCAATCAGCTTTTCACAGAATCATGGAATTGTCAGAGTTGGAAGTGACCTCTAGAGATCATCTAGTCCAACTGCTCTGCTAAAGCAGGATTACTCAGGACAGCATCCAGGCAGGTCTTGAAGGTCTCCAGAGAAGGGGACTCTATAACCTCCCCCAGCAGCCTGTTCCAGAGCTCTGTCCTCCTCGCCATAAAGGAGTTTTTCCATCATATCTGAATGAAACTTCCTATGTTCCAGCTTTTGCCCCCTCATCCTGTCAATGGGAACCACTGCAAGAAGTCCAGCTCCATCCTCTGTCAACCCATCCTTTAGATACTTATAAGCATGAATAAGATCTCCCCTCAGACTTCTCTTCTCCAGGCTAAAGAGTCCCAGCTCCCTCAGCCTTTCCTTATAAGGGACATGCTCCAAATCCTTAATCACCTTTGTTGCCCTACGCTGGACTCTCTCCAGTAGTTCCCTGTATCTCTCTCACACTGGGGAGCCCAGAACTGGATGCAGTATTCCAGCTGTGACCTCACCGGGGCAGAGTAGAGGGGGAGAATGACATCCCTCGACCTACTGGCCACACTCTTCCCTATGCAGCCCAAAATTCCATTGGTCCTCTTGGTGGCAAGGGCACATTGCTGGCTCATGGACAGTTTACTGTGTCCCAGGAACCCCAGATCCTCCTCCTCAGCAGTGCCTTCCAGCAGGTCTGCCCCTAACCTATACTGGTATCTGGCATTCTTCCTCCCTGGATGCAAGACCCTATACTTGCTCTTGTTGAACCTCATTAGCTTCTTCTCTGCCCAGCTCTCCAGCCTGTCCAGGTCACACTGGATGGTGGCACAGCCTTCTGGAGTGTTAGCCAGAAATGCTGCCTTTCACGTAGAAAACAAAATGAAAATCACAATTTTTGCATCTAGGCAAGAACAGGAAGTTCTTGCCTACATCTCCTCAATTTAAGGAGATCATGCATTAGTATCCTATGGTAAGGAGAAGGCTATTAATTACTGTCACCAAAAAATAATCACACAGTCCAAAACACAACATTGAACTTTCCAGCTGCAAATATTATAATAGGAAAGAAGCTGTTCCAGATGTGGGGTTGGCCTATGAGTGGGCAACCTGCATTTAAGCCCTCTGGTGGCTACAGTTGTTCACAAGTCCAACCCTGGGCTGCAGTGAGAGCAGAGCACTGGAAATGACGTGCAGCAAGCAGAATGCTCGTGTTAAAACCCCAGATGGTAAGAAGAAAGCTATAGTGGTGACATGAAACCAAAGCCTTCTGCAGGGCTGCTGCATAAGGGGTTGTGGGAATTCCCCAAAGGATGGAAGGAAATGTTTACTAATGAGAATTTTAAAGGGATGTGTTAAATACAATGAATTTCTGCCAGAATGAACTCTGATATCGCTAAGAACACTTCAGTGTAATGTTTACTGATGTCCTGACCTTTGATCTCCACCAGACTTTTTCTTGAATTTAGTCACAGCATTTTTAAGAAAGGAAATAGTCCAGTGACATTCTGGGTAGCTTTTGGGATACATCTTGATTTGGCTGATTTTATTTGCAGACTCCTTGTGATAGCCTTGGTTTGTCAAAAACATACTTGATTGAGGAATGCACTTAAAATATGCTTAAGCCTTGCAGAAACCTGTGCAGAAATGCTCTCCTGAGCTGAGGCCACGTGCAGCAAAACCATGGTGGTTGTCTCTCTGCCTGCAGACAGGCCAGCGAGGTACAGTAGCAGGGCACTCTGCTGTCCCTTCAGGCTGGAGCAGCTGTGCTTTTTGATGGGTCTGGATGCTCTGCCCATCACCGCAGCCTGTTCCCACGCCACACTGACCGCCAGGTGACCTGCATGTCCCACTTCCGAAAATAGATTAAATGTACAGCCTCCTTCCAGTTTTAGCTGAGGATGTGACAGACTTAAAAATACCTTTCTGTGGTTAACCAGAGCCTTCTCAGGGATGCTTCTGGCCATTGCAGATAGCCACCCACTCTCTGGGGTGGGATCCTGACATTATTTCATGGAAACTGTGTTATAGAAGCCCCAGTATTCTGGTTAACTGTTTGTATTTTGGACATTCCACTCAGTCTCCAG
>VZRU01014087.1:200-41635 GCA_013398155.1 Pedionomus torquatus | reverse complement strand
AAACTTGCATGCAAAAAATCTCATTCTTTTTGAAACTACAATTACATTTCCATTGGGAAGCGATATGGGGTCAGGCTGCTGCTGATCCTTTCCATTTGTCCTCAGAAAGGGGTTATAGTGAGAAAAGCCTATTTTCTGTACAAGAAGTGCTCTAGGATTTTGCTCTTCTTATCTTAAAATGGGCAGATGATGGAGGGTGAAGTGTTTAGACAGATCACTGTGCATAAATAAATAAGGACATGGAAGGGGGAGACTGGCAGTTGTACTCTTAGGAAAGGTGACCTGGTAGGATTCTCATAGGAACCTTTAGATACAGCAGGCATCATCCCACCACAATAAGCACCCAGTGCCCCTCATGGAATCTTATTCCTGATTTGCCTGTTGGCATGCAGACTGCAGGACACATCTGTCTCACAGATATGAAAAGCAGCATCTCTGCTGCCTGTATTCAGGACACTACACATTCTTACATGGCTTTGCCTCAGGCTTAACACTAGCCTGTTTTATGTATTAAATCAAGTTCTGGAAGAGGACAGTGCAGGGAGCAGAAGGCATTACTGAACATAAGCTCAACAAAGACTTATCCTCTGGAGGTAGGAAGCTTTGTGATTCTAGAGACCACAGTGCTATGGCAGTAGAAAGTCAGGAGAGCCAAGTATGTATTTTGGGAGGTGGAAGGAAGCTTAATCAGAAAGCATTGCCACATCCTCCTCACTGCAAGGTGGGATCAATCAAAGCTACACTAACGCTAAAAGGAGAAGGAACAGCTCAGAGTACAATGGTCCCTGGCCAGAAGGGCTTGCAGCAGCAGGCAGAGGACTGGACTTCCCTCCTGGGTCCAACATTGATCTCCCCTGGGTCCCTTTCTGTGAGGTGCCTGTCCTGTCCACACCAAAGACAACGACATTGGGTATGAAAGTACCTGGAGTGGTATGTGTACAGCATCAAGCACACCAGACTCAGTCCCATGNGATTCTTTCCTGTGAGGGTGGTGAGGCACTGGAACAGGTTGCCCAGAGAAGTTGTGGATGCCCCATCCCTGGAAGTGTTCAAGGCCAGGGTGAATAGGGCTTTGAGCAACCTGGTGTGGTGGGAAGTGTCCCTGCCCATGGCAGGGGGCTTGGAATTTGATGATCTTTGAGGTCCCTTCCAACTCTAACCATTCTATGATTCTATGAAACACAATTTTCCTGTGAAAAGATTAGCAATGCCATATACATTGGGGAACTAACTATATATAACATGATATAGCTTAATAAATTCCCTGTTGCCTTGAATATTTAACATGCTGTATCAGTAGCAGAGAATGGAAAATGCTCTTGGCATTTCTCAACAGAAACCTGGAAGATAAAAAATGAAGAGATATAGCAAAGTACAATACTCATAAGACCCATTTGTATGGAGCAACTGCTAGAACAGAAAATATATCTGTTTAATTCTCCTCGCAGATAAAAGGTGATAAATAGCTCTTAAACAATTATGCAGTGTTCATATGTAGTATCAAGCAGTTGTTTTGTTTCACTCCAGAAATGTCTTAATATCTGCCTCATCATAGATTACATTTCTGTCTTTGTTAAGAAGTATGTTCTACCATTTTGACATTTGTGGGGTTAAACAGCATTAGAAAATGATGGCATGCTCTTGATGATTTCCCTGGGAAGTATTATTCCTTTGGAAATCATTGACTTCATCAAATGTAAAATGTTTATGGGAATGTATCCGTTTCACCATAATCTGACAGGAGATTATTTCAATATTTCATTTCTGTGAAGCAGAAGCACCTGCTTTTTACATTACAGTTTAAAGTATGAACACATTAAAGTGGCAATGTTGACATCATTTCAATGTTATCAAAATAGATGTTTCCAGGAGGTCAAACAAATAACATTAATTTCTCTCTTTCATGAAATTTTTGATAAACTTATTTTTAATCTGTGTTTGAAACAAGGTGAAATTTCAAAGTCTTGAATTTTTCTGTAAGATGGAAATTTTAAGTTTTGACCCATTAATTTCATTACTTTATGCTACAATTTCATTTATGGCTTCAGCTTTTCATCATCCTGCCTTCTAGGGTCCACAGAGTCTAAAACTTATGCTTTCTGTTCTTCTTCATAGATGTGTATTCCAACTCTAGTAAAGGATGAAAATCCACAGTCTGCTTCAGAATAATGAAATAACGTAAAAATATTTGGAGAACAAAGCTGTAGCTCTGAATGCAAAGCAGCAGATTTATTTATGTCTTCAAATAAGAACTCTAAAATAAGTGACTCCAACACAGAAATATTTTGCCAGCTACCAAGCAGAGGGGGAATGGAAAGAAAACTCCATCACAATTTCAAGCAGTTGTACTGGGAGCAGACTGGCTGGTTTGGGCTGGTAGTCCGCCCAGTTCTGTGCCTGCTAGTGGCTGTTTCCAGGTATTTCATGGAAATATACCAAAAAATCAGGGTTGACTTGAATTCAGAAAAGTTTTTTCCTTACCTGCTATGCAAGAAGTTGGCTTTGTCCTACACTGTAAAAGCCAACACCCCTTCCTAGACACTAATTTGCTCTGTAAATCCCTGGAGACCCTGCCTTGAATTTTGCAAAATATGTCACTGTCATGAACCAACAAGTGCGACAAGCTTATTGTTTATAATGCAAAAAATTTGCATTCCTTTGTCACCACATTTTGAATTTCCTGCTTTGGGTTTCGCAGTCTGTCATTTGCTCTGGCAAAAAGTGGTTCCTGCTCTCACTTCTTTGTTTCATTTACATTTACTTTTAGCACTTCCCTTCTCCAAGAGTATTACAGAAACATTGAAAACAGTGCAGCTGTCCCCCTTAGCTCAAGTATCTCAACAAAGCCCTGTCAAGCCCCTTTCTAAAATTGTCTGTGGCAATTGGCAACCTACTCCATTGCTTCACTGTGATCACTCTGGAAAAAGGTTTAGGGGAAGAGTGTTTGACTTTTTTTTCAAGGTCTGGTCCTCTAGCATTTCAATCCAACTTCTCCTGCCTTTGAAATTTATTTGCCTCATCTTTATAGTTATTTTCAAAGGGTCTGCAGATATTATCATGTCCCTGTTCGCATCTATTCTCCCTAAATAGCTATTTTTATTTTTCAGGTTGTGGATCTTTGTGGTAAGAAGCAGGGAGCAAAGTCTGGGAGGGGGCTGGATGCAAATGCTGAGCCTCAGAGACCCAGGAAAAGGAGTCTGGGGAGGTCCTTGATGGCAGGCTGTGTTGGCTGAACTAACGCTGCTCCCGATGACTGTGTCTCTGACCTCACCTCAGAGATCCAAACTGATGGAGGCTCCATGGCCTTCCCAGGGCTTCACTGTCTTGATCACTGGAAGGATTTCCCTAATGAATTTCCATTGCCAACACTTAATCTCAGTAGTTGCTGTCCTTTCTACCATGAACACAAAGGGCTCCTTTCCTTTGCAATGGCCGATGAAATATTTGGAGACCTACTCTCTGCATTAGACTGAGCAAGCAGTCTTCCCTTGTAGATCATGTGTCCCAACTACTTCCATTTTCTTCTAATTTTCTGGCAGTCTGCATTTTACTTCCGAGCACAACTCTGTAACTGAACATTAATCCAGCTGAGACCTTATTAATGAACAGCAGAGGACGGTTTCTTTTATGTCTCATTACCTACATACCAATGTGTCTTTACAGCACAAAATCCTTGACTCACATCCAGCTTCTTATTCAACTCTAATTCTCACATCCTTTTGAGACAACTGGGCTGACAGCCACAGCCCAACCTGTCTGCAGAGGTGGTCATCCCTGCCTGAAAGTAAAAGTTTGAACTTGTTTTCTATTGCATTTTTAAGACCATCTCTGATTTGTAATCAACATACTGTTCTTCACTGCGTGTCCCCAGGTTTGATGTGGTCCTCTGGTTTAATGAATTGATCCTTTACTCATGTACTTTCTCATCATCTATGGTGCTAATGAGAAGATTAAATGGTTTCAGACCCAGCATAGAGATCCATCAAAACTTTTTGCTTCAGTTTTGACTGATACTTTCTTGCCAGTATTGTATCTGCCTTACAGATGTTTTGTCCAAATCAAATTTCTACTGCTTGTTTATAAAAGTACCAGAATTTCCTACTGCCAAGATAATTGGCATCCTCAACCAACTCGAAGCTGTAAGGGCTGCTGGCTGCATGTCAAGGGAGCTTATGTATCTCAACAGTTCTTATTTGGTAAATTCAGGTTATTTATAATTCACTGTGTTTTCTTCTAGACAACCATGGGTTCTTCTCCAAGGACTGTAGTTCAGTTGTTATTCCCTAACTCCCCTTCTGCCTGTCCCATTGGTAACGTTGAGTGTGACATTTATTTTTCCTGTGAACAGCCCTTTTCAAGATCTCAAAGAGAAAAGTCTCCGAGATTTCTTCAGCTGGTTCTCTAGTTTGGGGACAGATCTCACAATGTTCAGAGGAACTGAAAACAATTGATTGGTTTAAGTACTCTCTTCTTTTTTCCAGGTTGTTTTTCCCAGCTGTGCTCTGGATATGCACTTTGTGTAACTGCATTCGCCATATAATTGCAACAAGCCTTTCCAGTGAAGACTGACACACAAAATAAGGCTCTTACCTTAGTGTCATCTATTGTCTTTCCCCTCTGTGGAACAGGAGATCAACATTTTGCTTTCCCTTCTCTCTCGCAGTAAGGCTGACACAGAATCATTTCCTATTACAGTACAGGACACATTAGGCCTCTGACTTCTTATCATATTATTATTGTTCTTTATCCTCATATACTTTTGTTATGTTCAAGTTATGCTTAGTGATCAGAACTATTTTCAATTTTCTGTGAACTTTCTTCTTTGCTTAGAGCCACGGAAAAGCCCTTTATTTAGTACAGTGAGTCTCTTACTACATCTCTTACCTTTCCTCTGAGCCAGTTTGTGCTTTCACTGTCATTCACCCTGTATAACTCCTCTGTTCATCAAAACTTTCAGTTTGAATACTCTTGAGTTTACTGAAATCTACCTACCCCAAATCCATTCTTTCTAGTTTGCTTTTCCACTCATAAATCACAGAGTTGGTAATTTCACAGTCATCCTAGAGGGTGTCATCTCTAACCTTTCCATCTTGGGGTGTCTTTAGCCATGGACTTATCACTCTGGTGTACAGCTTTTTAATTACTTGCTCTTCCTGTAACTGTTTCCTCTACTGGGTCTGTCAGGGAGTGTTACTAGTTAGATGAATTAGAGAATGGTGAGTGAGTCCCAGAACCTTTTCTAATTAGAGTATCCTAGAAGCTTTTGGTTAGGAGAAAATTAAAATGCAAAAGCCATTCTTCCTTTTTCCCTCAGTCAAACCACGGCTTCTTTTTAGATAAGCCAACAGCAAAGCTACAAGAATGCTAATCAATTTGGGACACAAAGAACAAAGACTTTCCTTCTCTTCTGCATATCTACCCTCCCACTTAATTATAAAGTAGTGTCCCCTGGAAGATAATGAGGAAAAAGAGGCAAATGGAGAGCAGAAGCAGTTAAGAGTCAGAGAAGAAGCCTGTGCTGAAACAGAAGATGTAATTTTGATATCTCCTGATTCCTTCTGTAATTAAAGAATCAACACCATACCACCTGTGACCCATTTTTCTGAATTAATTGGATTGGTCTGTGTAGTCTGGTCCCCTCCAGCCATGCTCACACAAGCTGAGCTATGCCTGAAGTCCATTGTGGTCTCTGTCCAGTGAACACAGATGATATAGCCAACAGATAAAAGAGTCTGCAATGCTGCCAAGTAAAATTCATGGGCGTGGGTTTGCCAGTCCTCCCTTTTGGGATTCCTGGAATGAAAGGAAGCATAGAGGCTGGTAGTAAAGCCTGAAAAACCTTCTTGCACTCCCCAGTGCCCACTCAGCTGGAGAGGGCAAAAGCAGACCTGCCTGTGGCCCCTTGGAGGAGCAGGTAGGGTGAGACAGGGAGACAAGGGGACCACACCATTGATGGGTGCGGAGAGGTGAAGAGGTGCAGAAGGAAAGGAAGGTTTTGCTGTGGAGAGATGTCACAGTGCTCTTCAGTGAAAGAGGACTGCAGGAACATAAATGTTACCTACAGACTTACCTGCCTGCCTTCAAGGCTGCCCTGTAAGGCAGGTCACATTTCTTGGATGTGAGAGGGTAGAAATCTGAAAAAATCCAGCAGTTTCCCAAAAGTCCTTTGAATCACAATGCTGAAGAAGGTGTCAAACTCTTAGAATATAACAATGAAATAAAACTGAAACTAGAGGCTTGGCAGGAGAGGAAAAAGATGTATATGAAGAGCATAATTAAGAGAGGGTAAGCTGTGGGAGCTCTTAGAGACTGGGCAACATTAATAACCCTGAGAGCTGCAAATCCTTATGATCCACCCTACCAACAAGAAGCTAATTCACCCAAATGCAGTAGAAAGGGAATGCTTTTCTGTTCCTTCCCCTGCCTCTCATATGCCCGGGCTGCTGTGGAGAGAGAAGGGACAATGCATATTTTATCTCCTAATGAATAAGTCGTACATGTTCCTGAAGCTGTATTTCAGACTTCTACTGCATGAAATCAGCCTGGCCTTGAAAATCAGAACTATGGTTGACCATTACAGAGCAGCTACTTACAGCAATGGGAGCTCCTGGAACAATTTTGGTGACTTTGAAGGTGGTGCTTTATCATTTCACCTTAGTTCTCCTCGAGAAGCTCTCTTCTCTGCCTGCAAAGGTTTCTCAGTTCATTATTAAAAGTAAATTTTCATCCAGCAAAACCCGGACCCTTGCTCTCTGGGAAAAGGTGGAGAAAATGCAATTTTCAAACCCCTCATTATGCAAACCCCCTCAGCACGGTCTCACAAAACACATGATTCAGCATCCCTGGGGCAAATGGACACATTAACACACTTTGTACACTCTGGGCTATTTCCCAGCTAGAATTCCTCCCACGGTAGACACAAACTGCCATTATTTGTTTTAAAGACACTTCCCTATAAAGGAAAGAAAATCTTCAAAGAATTACATAAGATTGGACCATATCCAAAATACACGCGTTCAGATGAAGATAATCATTCCTTCTGAAATACGCAGCTTTACAAATTGTTCTCAGCTTGTAGAACAGCATGAACTTTTCACCAGTAAATCATAAATCAGGGAATTTAGGTAAAAGCAAGACAATCCATGTTCCACTTAACTGCCTAGCTACTAACAGGAAAGCTTCCCTTACCAAAAAAAATCAGATTATTCCAACAAATATTTGTGAAAGTGTTAATTTGCCCTGAATATCTAGGGGCAAGATTGGTTTATTTCTGGCTACTACAGCATCTGAGAATCTCTTCACAAAATTTTTGTGTCAACCAGTAAAAAATTTCATGTATTTCAAATCATACTTCAATGAAAAAGCTCAGATCTCCATAGTACATAATGCTGCCTTAATTATCGTTCTTTGAAATAAGGTAATTTGTATTTTTTAAAAAAATAAGGAGTAAAATGCCCACTTACAGCCCATTTTCATCTTTATTCATGCATATTCATTTAGGCTATGTATATATCAAATACAAGAAACAGCAGGTCAGCCAGAGGTTACTAAACAAAATCTACCTCTGTCCTAATGCAGCACCAGCTACCACTATTTTTCTCTTCTATTGCACTGAAAGCTTTTCAGCCCAGCAGTATGAAAAGCAAAGACTAATAAGAAAAGAGTCACCTTTCAGAAATGCTGTGTCATTGCACCAGACCTTTCAAATGTCTTCCCCTTTGGGAGATGGGATGGCTCAGCAGGGGCTTCTAAGCATGGAAAAATATCAATATATTCCTCATCTTATTTGAGATGCCAGGTTGATCTTTGCAGTCTGTACTGATGCAGTGTTAAGACAAGCTGCTTAACGAAGCTGTGAAATGATTAAATACCACTGCTCTTAATGAGAAAAAAGATATTTTCAGGATAGGTAATTTTGCAGTCAACCCCTACAGACACTACAGATGACAAAGGAAATAAGGAGGTAATATCAGACATACTATTTGGCTTCAGGCATTTTGTTTCACATCTGGGCCTGTAGAACAATATTGTTGATCTGGTAATCTTCCAAAAGAAAATCTGCATTATTTTGTTTGCAAATGAGGCAAGTTTAAGACAGCTTCACTGAAGCAATCAAGTTTGTGTTCAGTCAGGAAAATACAACCACAAAAGACTTTCCTTGATAGCCTCAACAGGAAAACAAGATGATTTTTCTGTGACATAGCTTCAGTGTGATTGATGCTCTACATTTGTAAAACTGATGTTAAGTAGAAAAGAGCAGCGAATTGCATGGCTTTTTTTGTTTGTCAGGTGGTTGCTCCAGAAATTACTTGTCTAAAAGATGATACAAGGGAGTGTTGGCCACTGCTGTCTGCCTGGAAGACTACTTAATGTCAACCATAGCCTTAAAACTAGGCTTTCAGTGACCATATATGTGACATAACAAGTTACATCTGACTTGCTAAGTTCTTACACCCTTCAGCAGGTGGTAAAATATTTCAGGTCATGCTTGAGTGAATGTGCAGTTATTGCACATGAAAACGGAGCTGAGTATCACCATGTTCTTGGCATGGTGACACCTCACAGTTGTCTCATGCTGGACTCTGCTCCACAGACCACAGCTCTCCCCAGAAGGCATGCTAATGGTGCACTAAGGGCTCAAAGGCATGCGGCATTCCCTTGGCATGTTTTTGGGACATAAACATGGCACGTGTGCAAAGCCTGTGGCAGCTCTGTTGTTTTCTCCTGAAAGGACAACTTTTCCTAAAGTCAGAATGCCATTATGTTGATATTTATTTATTTATTATCTCAGATTAAAATCCTATGGCATCAAAACTGAAATGCCAGTGTAATAGATATGAGCCACCTCCCCTGGGTCAGGAGTGATGTCTCATGCTCCTGGGAATAACTTGTGAACAGTAGGCTTGATTGTCCTCTCAGGACCAATCAATGGCTCACCCATGTGACCTGTCTGGAATGGCATTTGGAGAGTGAAATGGGTTCTCTGGTTTCCCAACCTGGATGCTGCCAGCAAGACAAGGCTTAAAAGCCTGGCTCTGCTGGGGACATACTGCCGCTCTGCAGCAACTGCTGCCTGAAATATGCTTCTAAATTTAGGACCTTTATGCCTTTCTGAGACCATCCCATCTGCCCCAAGTCACAAAGCTGCAAGATCATCAGACAAGTCAGAAACCCCTTACATTTTTGCTGTGACTTTTGACTAGTCTTTGATTTCCCCTCACTATTCCTTTTGAACTAAGAGCTTTTGCTTCAACGGAATGTCTTAACAAACCTTACCTGCGTTCTTACAGCTGTCTCTTTATCTGATGGACCTATAGAAAAACATCTCACTGCACACCAGGCTGCCAGCCCATTTCCTGATTGTGGTATGTGTTCTTGTGAGAATAATTTGTATAAAATTCACTGTCCTGATTAATAAGGACCCTTAAATTTACAGAGTGGGAAGTAGGCTGAAGAGGGACTCATGCAAATTGTATTTGCAATTTTCTAAATACATAAAAATATGCACAAAAATAAAACTTGATAGAAAACTTGGACTTAGGGACTTGTTTCATGTGTTTGCATGGGAAACCAAGAAATACATCTGTCATTTTCAGTAACCCTGTCCTCCTGTGGATTTAATAGGCTGAATTTTTTTTTTTCTTTGCACTAAGGGCTACAAGAAGCTCTTTCAAACATAAATAAAATGAGCAGTGGTTAAAATGACCATAAACCAGTGGTTAATGGTAAGGAGACAAAAACACCAGCACATTAAGGAGATGAATGAATGATTTGGGAGTTGGATTTTGACAGATGAATTGGAAAATAAAACACCCCCAGGAATTATTAACAAAAGCTAGCCATTTAATTATGCAGCTGTGTCACCTCATAGGCCTGAGGCACTTCAAACCATGTCTTCAGCACCACCATAAGTATGATCTCAGCTCAGATGGCTGTTCTTTACCCATCCAGAGCTTGCACCGTTTGAACACTGGTATGAGTGAGGCTGCAGCAGCTCAGACACCAGCTCAAGCTAGCCTGCTGAGTGGCTTGTGATGCAGCATGTGTTAGTCCAGCAACAGCTACCAACAAATGAGTGGAAACTACCACAAAGAACCACTGGGGCTGAAGGCAGCCCTCTGATTTTGATGCTGGAGGGTAAAAGTCTACCCTAGTTTCAGTGCTATGCAGCACTGCATTCAGATACCTGAGCTGTCTTAGATGCTATCAGCAGCTGTGGGAGTGCACAGTCAGCCACCTGGGTATTTACAGAACTGCTCTGCCTTGCTACAGCTGCAGTGCGATCAGCACACACATGTTCAGAGCTAGCTGAAGTATTTAATATATTTTCATCACCAGAGCCTATATCCAGTACGCTTCTGGATAATGCTGCTGAACATTTTAAACTTGCCTGTCCCTGTGTTTTGCATATTAGAGAGTTAAAGCTTAACATAACTTGCACACACGACCCAAATACTAGGTTGATTTCTCTGCTTTCAAATCACGCTGATTTGAAATACAAGAATGGTGTGACAACCAAGAGCCAGATTTACAGTGTTAGCAAGAAGCATAAGTCCACTCACAGTGCGAATCAGTGTTCTGTGAAAGGATGTTTTTTCCTACTTTCTCTAGAACCCTGGACCATCTGTGTTAATAAGCATCTAGTTCTTATTTGTCTTGCCTTTGCAAAATAAAAAAAGAATGTGAAGAATTCTGAAGAAAGAAATAGCTCTTTCTGAAGAAAGAAAGATATCTCAGGCATCTTAGTGGGACCAGTGATGTCCTGTACCAAAGAGCTCACATTTTGTTAAAAGTACGGGAAAGGTAATTACACAAATGAACACTGGAACTGGCGTTCTGGAAGGGGTACCTTGCTCCAAGTCATGCAAGAAATCAGTGTTGGCAGTGGGAGTTAAAGCTAGGGATAATCCTGGATGCCAGTGTTGAATGGCTTTTTTCTCCCCTTGAGGCAATTCCCAGGGACTATCTGCACCACCTGTGTTGTCTAGAAGGATGGAGGATGTGAAGACCTGGTCTTTGTGTCCGTCTCCAGTTACTAACTTCTGACCATCCCACTGACATGCTGTTGTTGCCTAGTGGGAAGATTATTTTTGAACTCTTTATATTTCAGTATCTTTTCCAGTAAGGAGGTGGTTGTATTGGGCCACAGCAATCTCTGCCTCTAGAGCTCCTTCAATTTAAGTGTCTGTATTGTTTGCTGGTAAAAGATGAATCCACAAAGGGAAGCCTTGCTTGTGTAGCGGCATTAGTAAAAAAAGTAGTTCTAGTACAGAGTAGGCATGATTTAACAATCTTTCACATGAAGGACTAATTGCATGGGACATGGGCATGGGACAGCACAAGCATGGCATTGTTCTGCCAGGTCTTCTACAGCAGTTACAGTCTACAACATGTTTCACAGCCTTTTTGGAATTTCTCTCTCACTAGTAATCCATTTCTTCAGAAGCATTCAGAATTCCTGACTGCACATCCAGTCTTTCTTTGTCTTCTGCGGTCCGCCAGCTGGGATCTGCATCCTTTTTTTGCCTTACAATTCACATACTGCAGCAAACCCTAGAGGGAAAGTGACGTGCTTCCCAGGCTGCAGGGTTTTTACAGAAGAGGCTAAGACATACAATGCCCACTGGGTGGCTCCAGACTCTGCACCTTGCTTGTCCTCTACGTCTGCCTTCTCAGAGCTAGCCCAGAGCTGCAGAAATACGTGCGAGTGCTGACTACGAGCAAGAATGACAGGACATTAGGGGTAACAAACACATGATGCACCAGATATATAAATAAGAATTATTAGTGACTATTTGCATCACCCAGCTGCCCAGTGGAGGGTGCCTGTGCTGGAAGTAACATTAAGGCTTAATTGCCTTAGAGGCACCTGCACTCGAGTGAGAAAGATGGGCTTACACAGGCTATGGAGGTGATGCTCTTTCCTCAGTGACTGCAGCAGGGGCTGCAGGAGATGGTGGTCTAAATGTACCTGATTTATTACACCTCCTGCAGTTATACGGCATGAACCTGAGTCTTTGGGAGAAGGGAGCTACTTCTGGAGGGCTAGAACCATGGTGGTGTTTTCCCCGGCTCTGTGAGCACGTGTGTGCGAGTGTGTGTATGCACTGCATGTTCTGGCCTTGCCAGACACAGACACAGCATGTAAAGAGGGATTTGTCATGGAAGAAGAAACCCCTCTGATTTAAGGTGAAGACAGAGTAAATAATCACTGTAAAGCACCAATGCAATAAAATCAACCCATGCTGTTGCCTAACTCTGTGCCTTCTCTCTCTCAATACACTCCAGGTTTGTCATTGCTTTCAAAATTGTGCACATGTATGTCACCTTCATACAAACATGTCTTTCTGTTACAGAGTTTCCTCAATTTTGTTGTCTTTCATCCACCAAGTGCTATATGAACTAATAGTATAGAAGGAGCTGTTTTGCCAGGACTGCCCTGTGGTAGGGCCAGAATAAAAGATGCTTCAACTTCAGTAAACTTCAACTTGCCAACTTCAGCAAAGACAAGCGTAACAAGGGAAGGAATAGAAACTACTCCTCTTTGTTTTACTCCAGGCATCAGTCCCATTTGGCTCTTGCTTAAGATTTAATTCCTGTGTAATGAAGTCAACAATTCCTACTCTTTCTGCAATACAACAGTTTACTGCTTCAGGAAACCCCTGCCAGTTCCACTAAGGCTTAAAAGAAGTGTGAAGATATTAGATGGCTTTGCACAGAGAGGGAATGTGGTGATTCAACACATATGATAAATACATGAGTTATTAAGAGATTTTCCCATCTTACAAACAGCATCACAGAGAGAGTCATGTGAAATTTTTAGCTTTGAAATGTTAAAGCCAGGGAGGCTCTGAAGTTTTGCACTTGATAATCTGTCACTGGGTCTTACATAGTATGGTAACAGAAACCCAGCCTTGTGCAGAATCCCCATGTTATTAAAAGGCTGCAATGATTTAAAAGGAACTTTTCTTGCTGAACCTGGCCCAGAGTGGTAACTGCCCCTTTCTACTTTATTAAATCTTTCAATCCCTTTAGAAACTGATGCTACTTAACATGTTAGCTTGTCTAATAAAGGTGTCCTTGGAAACCTGCTTCTGTCCAAAGCTGAACTTAGGCCTATGTGTCTCTTCCTTCTTGAGGAACATGTCTGTTAATCTATAGCATACTGTCATGGATAAAGTGTCAGAAGCACTTGAGGTGGAAATTCATTGATATGTAGAGGTGGGGCTCTGGATTTTTTTTAATGTCTTGCTCCCAAATTAGGCACATGGTTGGTGTCTTTAACAAAGTCCATATCAGGTACACGTATTTGAAAGGGGCAGACGTAGTGGAGGGAATCTGCTTAAACTGAGCAGTCCTTTCGACTACTTTTTAAGATGCATAGACTTCATTAGATAACTACAGGATAGCAATGCCTAGGACTTGTGGAAGATCCTGAGGTTGCTACTGCTAAACCCAGAACACCAACATTTAGGTAACTGTTAAATGGGGTGAGTTTCATAATGGAGACAGTATACTGTGTTATTATTCTTAGGAGGTTTTTAATGTTGTTGGGTTTTTTTGTTTTGTTTTGGTTGTTGTTGTTTGTTTGTTTGTCCATTTTTGTTTGTTTGTTTGCTTGTTTTTTAGAGAGCTACAGCTGAATATATTATACCATATGTAAAAACCACAAACTCATTACCACCCAGCAACACTTAACTTACTGCTTTTCGGAGATCATCTTGTAAGTCCTGAGGAATTCTCAAATCATGTCACAGAGAGAGTTCCTTTGGAAATTGAGATTTCCTGTTGTTGAGTTTTTTTGCCTGTTTTTGTTTTGTTGTCTATTTTCCTAAGAAATGTATCACATATGAAGTGCACCCCAGAAAAGTCTTTACGGAAGGTGAAGTATGTGCTCTTTTGAAAACCGCAGTCCTTAGGGGTTGCTGAATTTGGAATCTGTGGAGCTTCAGTAGATGAGATCTGATACTGACCAATCTTAGCAGAGAATGAGACATCAGATGATCCTTCTTTTGACAGAGTGCACTCACATCTGTCTTATGTGCTCTCTTGCCCTCTGCAATGGAGACTATTAGTGACAGTCCCAAGAGAGACTGAATTGTATCCAGCGTTCCCACACTGTGACATGCTAAGTATTTATCCTGGGAAGAAGAAGCAGGAAACACACCTTTGCATTAGAAAGAAATGAAAGGATGGAGAGAAAGCTCTAAAGGTGCAGCAGCCACGACAAGCTCAGTTGAAACAGAAGCCTGTATTTTCTGGACTCTGCAATGAGAAGAGACTTTCAGTGTAGACCCAGTCTACGATCAGAGATTTGTGTAGCACTCATAGTCTATTACAATATCCAATATCAATATCAAGTCATCTTGAGGAGAGTTTTCTTCTCAGGGCCTAGCCCAATCTCTGCCAATACTAATTTCTGAGCATTTACCTGGAAAGATTAAATTGCACTAGGGGAAATAAAAAACAACTCTTCAGGATTTGGAGAAGTTGTACTCCATTTTGGGTATGTTTCTACCTAAATTAGTACTTCTGCCTAGTGCTCAGTACGCAGACATAGGTCAAATGCAGCATAACAACAGAGAACCTTGCACAACCAAGGCCCCTTTTGCTTGAGAGACATAGTTTCATCTCTCTTTCTCTTTCATTGTTCATCTCTCTTGTGTAAGCTTACATTCAACATCTCTTTCAGTCCATTAGGTTAAGTGCTTTTCTATGGCAGCAGCTATGCTTGTCCCACAGTCCCTCTCAGGTATCTTTCAGTTCAAAACTCCTTTAGAATCCATTCCAAGGTTTTGTAAGTAAAGAAGAAAAGCAGCTCTCTGAGATGGGAGCTGCTGGGAGGGAGAGAGTTTTTGCATGTATTTACCATCTGCCCACATCAGCAAGATAATACCAATCAGCTAAGACATGTGCTTGTCCCAGGAAAGAGCTCCTGACCTGCCCCTGCCACCACTAGCACTAGCATTCTCACTCCATGCTGGACCACCATAGAAAAGCCTTCTCCTAGAGGTGACATAGCTGTGGTTCACCAGCAGCATGCCTGAGTATGAAAAACTCCACATCCCAAAGGGCTTTTGCAAATGCTAGGAGACGCAAATGTGCCGACTCTAAAAGAACAGAGGACATGTACACCTTGGCTATTGTCCTGACTTGCTTCACCACCAAGAGCTGCCACAGCACCAAAGTGCCAAAACTGTCTCTTTTGTATGCTTTTTGTGGATCCTTTTAGCACCCACTGCTCTAGGGTGTTTACTGATCCATGTGTCCAAAAAGGCTGCACTACTTGAGCAATAATCTCTCTCTCTGTGGAGTTGATGTGCATTTCCTCACGCAATATGAACAGATTTGCTGTCCATTTCTGAAAGGATATGCCACTTTACTGAGAATTTAGCTCAGTGGGTTTCTTTTCCTCAGTAGTACAACATGTCCAGTCCTTGTATCTCATGCCAGTATTTGTCATCAAGTAGGGAGATATGTTGTCACAGATTATTTCATGTTGGCATGCTATATGTAAGCTTCAGAGGAATGAAAACTCTTCACCTTTTGTAGTAAACACAGGCCGCCAGCACGTACTACAATGTAATCTAGTAAAACAAAATAATTTTGGGAGCCTTTCAAACGCTGTAAAGGAACAGCAGGCTGTGGGTGGTCTGCTCTACTCTACAAATGCTGACTGTTAATACCCAGATGTCGAATGCCAACTTTCCATTCACTTCTGCGAAATAACAGACTGTCATACGATAAAAATAACCATGGGAGGCATGCAACACATTCCAGTGCTTGTTTCACCTACAACACACTATCAGAAATGTGTCTATGGAAGTTCACTGGGCATTTGTATCAATGCTATCCCAAACAATATGATTCAGGTCTGTGGTTTGGAGAATAAGTTTAAGGTAACGGGCAAGTTTTTCTTTCATTTTTTAATTTCTGTTGTATAATTTACCCCAAATCTAAGCTAGCTGCAGAAAATGAGGGAGCACTTTCTCACTGTGTGACAATGGGAAAGAAGCTACTTTCCTCCAACACTGACCCACGATCTTGAGGAGAACACACAAAACTAAACTAGCTTTTAAGTTTCTCTATGTCTAAGGACAGTTTGTGTCAAGAGGTATCTTAAATCCATGTCTGGCTTCACTCTTCCATTGATACAATGGCACCACCAATCTTGCAGATGGGTCTCAAACATTTAATAATGCAGCAATACCTTTCCATCCTTCCCAGTACTGACAGATAGCCAGCCCACTTAAGACTCAATGAATGTTGAATAAGGTGTCCAATCTCCTTGTTAAATCCACCATAGAATCATAGAATGTGTTGGGTTGGAAGGGACATTTAAAGGTCCTCTAGTCCAACCCCTTGCAGTAAGCAGGGACATATTTAACAGCCTGACCTCGAGTGTCTTCAGGGAAGGGGCCTCCACTGTCTCTCAAGGCAACCTCTTCCAGTGTCTCACCACTGTCATTGTAAAGAACTTCTTCCCTGATGTCTAATCTAAACCAACCCTGCTCTAGTTTAAAACCATTGCCACCTATTTTATTGCTACATGTCCTTGTAAACAGTCATAGACTCATAGAATGGTTAGAGTTGGAAGGGATCTTAAAGGTCACAGAGTTACAATGCCCCTGCCATGGGCAGGGACATCTCCCACTAGAGCATCCANCCTCTAATAATTTTCAAGGCCCTCCGCTGGACACGTTCCAACAGGTCCATGTCCTTTCTCTGTTGAGTGTCCAGAGCTGGACACAGTATTCCAGGTGGGATCTCACAAGTGTAGAGTAGAGGGGTAGAATCACCTCCCTTGACTTGCTGCCATGCTTCTTTTGATGCATCCCAGGATATGGTTGGCTTCCTGGCCTGCCAGCGCACATCACTGGCTCATGTTGACCTTCTCATCCATGAGCACTCCCAAGTCCTTCTCCTCAGGGAGGAGCCATTCTCTGTCTAACCTGTATTTGTGCCTGGGATTACCATGTCCCAGGTGCAGGACCCTGCACTTGCCTTGGTTGAACTTCATGAGGTTTGCATGGGTCCATCTCTCAAGCCTGTCCAGGCCTCTCTGGATGGTATCCTTTCCCTCCAGCGTGTCGACCACCTCACAGAGCTTGGTGCCATCTGCAAACTCGCTGAGGGTGAAGTATGTCCCTAGCTTTCTTGTAGGCCCCCTTCAGGTACTGAAAAGCTGCTATAAGGTTTCCCCAGAACCTTCTCTTTTCCAGGCTAAAGAACCCCATCCGATCAACCGATTTTTAAAAGAAATGCAAGACAATACTAGGATTTTTAAATGGGGTATGAGAAATCTTATTCTGAAGACTCAGGTTAGGGAGGAGGAATGTCTGCAGTTCAGGACCAAACTTGCTTCAACTCTGCATGTTCTATTTTCACTTTGCTTTCTTGTATGAGAAGAATATTTTTAATGTTCATATATTTCAAAATCTCTATATATTAAACTATTCACACCTATCAAATAATCATTCTGTCTGTAATTGAATGTTACACTATTCATATGCCTGCAACTTGTTTTAATCTTCAGCTGCTTAGGTTTTTTACTTGTATGTGCATCTTGCACTTCTGTGTCCTCCTGTCCTGGTAATTATCTGCATAAAAATATTATTTAATTATTTGTATTGCATTCTTTGTTCTGCTTCATTTCTGGTTTTGTGATGCAGTTATTTTTTCAGTTTCTTATCTGTGTTCCACACACTTTTGTAGATGAGGGAGCTCTTTAAATCATTACACTTACTCATGTCTAAGTTTACTCATATGCACATATCCTTGCAATCTACAAGCTTGCGATTTCTCATATCATGATAATGTCGAAGTCTAATAAATAAACAGCAGTTTGCACATTCATGCATTTTTGCTTCCCCATTTAAATTGCACATTTCCCACACAAAGGAGAACTGGTTACACTAGCTTAAGAATAAACACTACAAGCATGTGTACATCTTGCAAAATGTCTGATTTTAGTAGGGAAGTCACTTAAAACTGAATTGGAAAAAAGCAATACTTAACTGAAGCACTTTTGCTATGTGCAAGGTCTTCAAGACTATCTGCAAACCCCTAGCTAGCCCTACTTGTTTCCCTCAGGCAGAGGTATTTGCCTCTTCTGGACAGCACAATCCTACACAAGCCCACATCCTCATTTATGGCTGTTATTCTGGTCTCAGACACTACCTCCTTCAGTTTTATGTTCTAAGTGTTGCAGTTCGCTCATCTTGTCAGATCTACTCTTTACATCTGGCCTGTGAATAAAGATGAGTATTTCTCATGTGCTGTGTGGCTGTTCATCTGTTAACCTCAAAGGTATGAGAAAGCGACCTTCCTGAGCCCTTCAGTGTGAGAGTGAGAAACATTGCTCTCTGAGATGATGATGGATGCTCTGCTCTAAGAGGAAGGGGCAGGCTGCACATTCCCCCTTGTTAAAGGAGGGGCAGCCAGCAGATGTTGGGCTTTGGCCTTGGCTGGTAAGGTTCCCTTTGCTCCTAGAGCAAATAAAACAGACTGCATATTTTCCAGTAGGGACAAACCCAGCATGTGTGACACAAGACTCTTTCACAGTCCTCATGATACTGAAGCTGCTCTGTACTTGCATGTATCATGTGGTGTCACCCAAAGAACATGCAGGATCCATGGTAGTGTAGTCATACAGTCCCCTGGCACCAATGCTGTGGCTGCTCTTGTGGTAGTTTTCTGTCCTCTTGGTGAAACAATCTGTCTCCTGTCACCCTCGATGAGAGGATTTGGGCTGTTTCATAGTGGTCCTATTGAATAGTGCATAGTGAACTTCCAAAGGACCACTGGGACCCTGTAAACATGAACAAAATAACAAATTCTCTCCTGGGAATGAAGAGGGGAAATGTGGTGCAGAGGCAGCAACAATATCCTTTCATGATGAGTTCATATCTCCTCCAGATAACGAACCTGACAATCTCTCTTCTTCTTACCCCTTCTACAGCCCTTTGCCTTCTCAGTCTATCTTGATAGGCTCTGGATGTGTCATGTTGTCTTGGATGTAAATTGAAATTGGACTAATGATCTCAACCTCTACTGTTTTATCTCTACAGTTCAGGTGTACTATTTTCTCATTTAAACTGAAATACTTTTTTATTGTTTGGTGTTCCCTTAGGAAAGTAACAGGGAAGTTAAGCATGCTAGTGAGTTTGTCAAACAACTCACTTGCTCCTCTTAACTCAGGAGCAAGCAGCTGACTTGTCATTTGGCACATATGTGGTCACAGCAAAAGAGAGCTCTGTTAATTCCAAAATATTGAAAGATTTTGTTTCATTGCTGTGGTTAAGGAACTAAAAACCAAACCACAGGGGCAGAGATTTTCATCCTACACTTTGAACCAATTAAGCAATGCAGGTTTCATTGCTTTCAGTGGTGGTACTCACATAACTGATATTAAGAACATGCTGATGTATTTTGCTCAGTGGTGTCAGAGCACTTAGCACATTGCAGCCTTCAGCACTAGATGAAATATGTTCTACAGTAGGTATTTCTGAAGTTCAGTCCAAGTACTCTTTCCATTTACTGCATTAATTTATGCAGTTAAACATCAGGTAANAAGGAAAAAAAAAAAAAAAAAGAGCTTTCTTGCCTTATGTTACCACAGATGTAAAAAAAAAACCAACAATATACAGTCTCAGATCAGTTTTAATTAAGAGAAATCACAAGAGAGACCAGTAGTATGAGACAACTCTTACATTCATGCTGATCTGTTACTTCCACAAAGAAGCTATTTAATGTTGTCCAAGCTCAGGGTAGGTTTGCTTGTGTATATCCCCAAAGAAACATTCTTAATTATTTCTCCAAAAAAGTTCACAAGAAACCTGGCATAAGGCAAAGTGAGTTCACCAGATGCTAGACTAATACTTCAACCCTTGCACTGTTGGTCCTATTTGCTTTGCTCTCTCACTTACCTCCCTTAGCTGACACATTTGTAAAAGCTGTGGTGCCAAATTTGACTATCTTTTGCCAATTTTCTGCTCACTGAAAAACCTTTAAATCCACATAGCCTACATGGCAGAAGCAGTAGCTCTGGAGTTTGTTCTGTGAGGGATAAAAGCATTTTTTTTTATGAGCTTTAGAACCCATTTTTTTCAGCAAAACAAAGGCAAATATGAAAAAAGAGGACAAATGTCATCTCAGACTGCAATGGGAAACTGATAAAAGGAAATAATTCTAATGGTTAAAACTTGCTTCTGACAGCAGTAGATATTTGATCTGCTGGTGGCATCTGCAGTTGCATTTTGAAAAGTCATTTGCACCAGTGAACAGTGAGTGCAAAGACTGCTGCCCCTCTTTGAATTCTTTTTGACCGTAGGAGGTGTAAAGCAATGGAGAATCTCTTGAGTGTTGGCCAAGTCATACACATGCATTTGAAGGGGGAACTCAGCCCTCTATTCAGCTTCCTTGTGAGAGAAGTCCATCAAAGTCCATTAAACACAAAGACATCCTGGTGGCACCACCTTGCAAACCATGGACATCTGGGAGACAAATTCTGGGCACATTTGGCTGTATGTGGGCTTTATATTCTTTCCTGGGCAGCTGCTATGAGCTGCTGCCAGAGAGGGGGACCTGGGCAAAGAAGGTCTCTGGCCTTACTGGGAGTGACTGTTCTTAGGCAAAGCAAAGGGAAACTGTCCCTACCTGTGTATGTTTTCTTCCAGCCTTTTCACCTTCAGCTCATCCTCTTCTGACTGCCTCCTTCTGGCTTCTTCCTCTTCTGCAGAGCCAGCAGGAATTCCCTGTAGCAGCCATTTTTCCCGAAGAGCTTTTGACTGTAAGGTAAAAAAACCCAAACTTTAGGAACAGAATGAACAAAAAACATCTGAAGATTGCTGGCTCCACTTCTGAATATTAAGTTGTCCCCACTGATTACTGCTTTAGATAGTTGATTTCAGGCAATCCATCAGCTGCTTATACAGACGTCAGGTGTTCCAGATATAGGTGTGTCAGTTTTACAGTGCATACTTACCATCAGCGTCTTAACATGAAGTTATTTTTAGTTCCTAATAAAATCAAGAGTCTAAACCACAGAAATTGGCCAGTCCTGCAAGAACTGAAATCTTTGAACAAAAGTGTGGATCAAGTGTGAATGACAAGGCATGTCCTGGAAGAACTAAAACCATAAACTTAAAGCTTCAAAAACAAAAGAGCAGAGTGCTCTAAATGCAACGTGTTTCATGGAGGACAAAATCAGCCTGCTATTAAATTAATAAAAGCTATTATTTTTTACTTATACCACAGATGTGTCCCCATACATCTACAGGCATACGGGCAGACACATTCACACAGGCACATACATCACCTCTTAGCCAGACACAAACCAAACCAAATGAATAAAAGTCTTCCAGAAACCATGGAATCCCAGGGCACAACAACACTATTGTAGAGAGTCTCAATAGCCTACACCAAATAAAATAACTCCTGGGAGTTTTCTTTTGCCTTCTACACCAAGAATATGGTTACAGCCTCAGCAGACCACTGTCTAATCAAGCTGCAGCTAATCCAGGGGAGGTCTCCAGTGAAGATGCACTGCTTGCAAGCAGCCCTTTAAAGAGCATATCACATCAGCCACTGTGTCTTGCTTGGCCCAAATCCTGCCAGAGGGATGCAGCAGATGAGTTAGCAGACAAGACAAGCCAGGATCAAAAGAAAGATCAGGAGCCCAAAGCCAGGCAAGACTTGGCCCCTTGGCAAGGTGGAAACGGAGATGATGGAAAAAACCAGTCAGCCAAGGGACTGACCAAGCCAGGCCCTTGCACTGACCAGAAAAGGGGAGACTTTGTTTTGAACTTCCAAAGTGATTTGCAGTGCTAGTTCAAGGAACCAGCTGTGAAAGGATGTATCCTCTCCAGCAAAGTGAAGCTAATAAGGAAATAATCAGTTTGAAAAAATGAGATTCAGAGGCTGCCCAAACATGCAGCATCAGTCTTTTCAATGCCATGTTTGTCACTGGAATGGAACCTGACTTGTGCAAATTATGTATAACGGAAAAACATTCACCATCAAAAGTAGGCTTCAAACCCAGCCTAAAATAGATAAAGATTTTTGACATGACAGCCAAGGCTTACTTGTTAGTTTTTGAGTGTATATATAGATATAGTATCTATGCACAAACTATTCTTGTCACTCCATGGCCTATTTCACATCAGGCAATTAGATTTTAATAAGGCAGCAGACAGAAATCAATGCAAAACACACTATTAGACTTTACAAATGACTCCAGCTTTCACTGACTTTAATGGTGCTGTGCACTAAAGGAATTCTAGGTGGGTTTTAAGAGATTTCTACCCAAATTAGGATTCTTCCATGACAGAAAATATCTCGTTCTCTTGTACCATGCAATCATGTTCAGCAGTCTAACTCACTGATGCTAGAGACACACTTTACCCTGCTGAACTCAGCTTTGCTCATGGCCTCCAAACTGTTATTTCACAAAACATTAAGTATGGCTGTCTCCTGACAGTTTCGGCTGTTTGCTTCTCCTTTTGCTGCCACTACCTCTACTAGTACATCCTGCTGCATTTTGTGGGCTGGTAGTGAGTTTTCTCTGTGGGAGCTTTGCTTTCCTGTTCAACCCAGATGATTGAACAGATGAACCCTGTTCAATCCTGTTCAACCCAGATGAAGCAGTGTGAAGGCTGATTGCTCTTTAGAAAATTGCTGTCTTTTCTTTAAAAAGAAATTTGGGCAGTTGCATGCAGAACTATGTCGCTACATGTGTCATCCTGAGTTGTGTCTTGAATCTGAAATCCTGAGTGATACTCAGCTGGAAAAAAGCCCCAAAGTTTCTAAACACCAAACTCTAAAGATGAAGGCAGTCTTTTCAGTTTTAAACCTTAGGTACAGCTCCAGCAGTCTGAAAAAAGCCTTTGGCAAAGCGCTCCTTGGACAGTACCGAAGCCATTCAATTAACAGTCACTCTTCATTTGCTACAGGAGGACAGATAAAATCCAGGCCTTTTTCAATGTGCTTTCACAGAATCTCCACAATGATGGTCCAACAGGGAGAAGCCAGTCCCTTCAGTACAACAGCTATACACCAAAACCAAGATATGTTGTGCAGCTTTTGTTTTAGTCTTTGTTTATGTGAAACATTCAAACTACAAAATCACATGGTTTCTTTCCCCCAGAAGCCTCTTCTTTTGACCTATTAATAGCATGAATTTGAAACTGGAAAGCATCAATGGGATTTTTTAAAAGACATATTTAGAGACGAGAATGCTATGATCTACTAAAAATCCTCCCTCTTGGGTGAAATGTCAGCATATTTTATCTAAAACAGGAAAGCTGGTAGCTTTGATGTTTCTGGCTCTCCTTTTTAAGATGAAAATTAAGGCATTCATTAAATACTACACTGAGGAATCCAGACAAGAAGACTCTGAGAAATGCAAACGTTTATAAGTAATTCTTAAAATTCAGGGGTTCTATTTGCCAGGCTGTTGAGGGTACATATATTTATACACCCATTTCAGAGACAATAGGCAAACAGGCAGGTACATATCAGGGGACCACACAAACTGTCTCACTGACCAGGAAACATTTTCTCCATCCCACCCAATGACTGAAATAGTGCTGAGGCAGTGGGTACGGGTGGAAGAATCTCTCATCTTCTTTGAGCGAACCTTTCCCTGGGCATTTTCATCAGAAATCTGAGGGGAAGGCTTTGGCACTCATGGTGAGACCCAGGGTGGGTAGGGTGTGCTAGGGAAGAGGTGGTAGTGCTGCACTGGGTGCTTGGGCACAGCTCCTGGGTAAGAGACACTCCAGTGAGGTAGTCAGCATTGAGGCAGTCCAGCCAGATGCAAACCAGAGCCAGATGCGCCTTGGAAACAAAAGACAGTTCACTTCACTGCCATCTGTCCTCCACAGCCACAAAATCCAGGTTATGCTTCTTGAAAAAATTTTGCAAAACATTATCCCAGGGAGCATCGGGGATGTTTCTCAAATCTGCTAAAAGGAGAATGCTTGCACAAGGATGGAGCGCAAAAATAGTTAGCTGTACGCGTTCCTCCTGGTTAACAATGTTGTGCATTTGCTTTACTTAAGTCTGTGATTAAAATGGCCACAAGCGTTGCTCCTCCTTCATTGTCTGTTACAAGCTTATAACACTCTACTGCATCTTGAAGCTCCTTTTATGCACCAAAGGTGTACCGTATGATTAGACATTGTCAAAATGATAAAGGGCTCTGAGAGTGGCCAGACATACTATTGTAAAAATGCAGGCATTTGTACAGCTCGTTCCAATACTGCGATGTGAATATGCTGTACTTTCAGAAGGCACCATTTCACTCGTACTACAACAGCTACTCTATGTACAGTTTGGTATAAGTATTCCTTCATTTACTGTCAGAGTACAATTTCTTCAGGGCTAAATCCTTCAGCAGAAATTAGATCACATCATTAAAAAGGCTCTCTTTTACTGAAGTGGAAAGGGCACTGGGCTTGCGGTGCTCTAGGTCACCTCTCAGGTGATTTGGTTTCTCTGCACACAAGTGAGATTGCAGAGATAACTGGCAGTTCCACGTTTATTTTGTTCAAGTGTAGGAAAGCAGAGAGCCTTTTCTGCACGATGAAAAAAAAAAAAAAAAAGAAAAAAAAAAAAAGTAGGTCATAATTCTGTGACTAGGTCATGGCGAGGACAGAAATAAGTGAACAGATGTTGGACAGGAGAGAAAGAAATCATGCCAAGTGTTTGAATGTAGTAGATGCAGTGATGGCCATAAACGTCGTGCACAGTTTCATGCTTCAGGACACTAAAGTCCAAGGGCTTTAAGTTGTTTACATTTGGTGCTAGCAAGGAAATAATGCATAGTCCCTCAAATGCACATAGAATTAATGCTGAATTGAAAAAAAAATAATCACAGAATTATACTGGGGAAACCTCTGGAGATGATCTAGTCTAACCCCCATGCCAAAGCGGGTCCTTCGGGAGCAGGTTGTGCAGAAACTTATTCAGGGAGGTTTTTAATGTCTCTGGAGACAGAGACTCCACTACCTTTCTGAGCAGCCTGTTCCCATGCTCTGCCACCTTCAAAGTGAAAAAGTTCCTCCTCATGTTCAGATGGAACTTCTTATGTACAAGTTTGTGCCCATTTCTTCTTGTTCTGTCACTGGGCACCACTGAAAAAAGACTAGCCCCTACCTCTTGACACCCACCCCTTAAGTATTTATAGGTGTTGATCAGTTCCTCCCTCAGCCTTCTCTTCTCCAGGCTCAAAAGACTCAAGACACTCAGCCTTTCCTGATAAGAGAGATGCTCCAGGCCTCTAATCATCTTGGTGGTCCTCTGCTATACCTTCTTCAGCAGTTCCCTGTCCTTCCTGAACTGGGGAGCCCAGAACTGGACATAGTACTCCAGATGGGGCCTCACCAGGGCAGAGCAGAGGCTCAGGATAAGCTACCTTGACCTGCTGGTCACAATCCTTTTGAAGCACCTCAGGATGCCATTGGCCTTCTTGGCCACAAGGGCACATTGCTGGGACATGGTCATCCTGTTGTCCACCAGGACTCTCAGTTCTCTTTCCTCAGAGCTGCTCTACAGAACGTCATCCCTCAACCTGTATGTACTGGTGCAGGGGGTTATTCCTCTGCAGGTGTAGGACCCTTCACTCGCCCTTGATGAGTTTCAACAGGTTCTTCTCTACCCAACTCTCCAGCCTGTCCAGGTCTTGCCAGATGGCAGCACAGCCTTCTGATGTGTCAGCCACCTCCCCCGGTTTAGTGTCAGTGGCAAACTTTCTATGCTGCATCTTCACTTTCAATACTGCATTTTGCTTTAAAGTTCCATCAAAAGTTTTAATATTGGGGGACATTTTGGTTCTAGCAAGTAAATATTTTTAACACCATTTTCATATACCATTATGCCAATTACACACCACCTCTGGACTCCCTGCTTATGATAAATGATTAATTCATTAGCCTTGCTGATTTCAGACCTACTTCTATACAAATTGCTTATAAGGAATAGCACATTTCCAGTCCCACATGAATTGTGGCAATGCCTTAACCTGAGGCCCAGATGCATTTGCTAGATAAAAGCCAGTTCTTGTTGTGCTGCTACCTTTTGAGGTAGTTTCTTCAAGCAGTTTTGGATTGGGTTTTTTTTGTATTTACAAGTGGTTAGAGGGGCAATCAGTGCTATCTCTCCTTGAGAGCAGTGCTTACTGAAGTGGAACACTCCTCTGGCTGCTGAGTAATTTTCAAGAAAGCTGATAATCCTGAGGAGAAACAACGGTCAAAAGTTGACCCAAGACAGCCTCCTCCAGTAAAATGTGCCTGCTCTTGAGAAACACTGCTGGATGTGGACCATTCAGGGTAATGATGCTCTTCTCTGCAAAATGGGCAGTAATGATCCCTGATGTAATTCTACTGAAATCAGTAGTGCTACATCAAAGGCACTTTTACTGAAATCTTTGCCAAATTGAAGTTTTGCCAAAAGTCATTGGCTTTTGAGGTTTGAAAGCCACCAGACATTAGCTATTTAGAGCTGGAATTATTTATGATTATGAAATTACTTTCTCCCTACATACCTTCAGTATTTCTGACCTGGAAAAAGGGTGAATGCAGGAGGTTGGTTCTTCGTATTCTGAAATCTGCATATAAGCAGCACATGCACTAAAAGAGTGCTCTTCCTTCACCTGGCAGTGCTGCAGACAGATAGCAGCCCCGAACACTCCCATTAGGATGCTAGCATATCTGGCTGCATTTCAGATTTGCTCTTTGCATTTTAGAAGGCTTCCTTGGTACAAAAAGGCTGAGTTTTCCAGGCACATCTGGAGCTCTGGAAACAGCAGTGGATCAGTAAAATTAAGGGGGGCTTCCTAGAGGAGCAGGGCCTGCCCTGCCTGGGTCAATAAAAATGAGTTTGCAAGGAACACAAGTGCAAGAATGAACACCACTGAAATTCCTCTGGCTTTCCTCCCTTTTCATTTCTAATGTGCTCAGAACACTGCATCTCTTTCTTGCTGTATTTTTAGGCAGATTTCCCTGCCATCCAGCTGGCCCGAACCCATCTAGTCCAGGTTTCCCAGCAGGTCTGGGTCTGACCTACTGGTGTGCAGCGCAATTGCCAGCATTAGCAAGGAGGTTACTGGGACATGTACTGAGATGATAGGAAGACTTGTTCCTTTGCCAGCAGGGTTTCCTTGCCTTCCAAAAAAACAGAAAAAAAATTGTTCGCATGGCTGTAGTGTGAGCAGCTTGTTAATATTAGATGCCGTTAACTGCAAATGCAGAGAATGGCTGTAGACATAAGCAGTATGACAGGTAGGTGCATCTCAAAATAAGCAGCTCCTCAAAATGTATTCCTGATTGATACTGTAGTACTTAATTTTCCAGTAGGTGAACAGAACAGTCTGACTTTTTGCCCAGGCTGATGCAGAGTCTTCCTACGTGAGGTTTCAGCAAGAAAGAGTCTGCTTGCAAGGTGTGGTCCTCAGCAAACACAAGAGATTTTACTTTGCTCTGTTGCAAGTCGGATGTAGCCTTGTACTGCATGACTGGCCCTGAAGCAGAACAAGCAGCCATTTCCAGCTTGCTGATATGATCTGGTTTTGCATAGCAGCAAAACTTTCCGTTGCCTATCCAGGCATCTATGACACTTGTTCTAGCCTAAGGAGTATGTCTGCATGATACACGGATATGATTCAAACATTGGCCAGATTAGGGAATTAAGTCATGCTGAAAAACTTGCAGCTTGATTGTAGTTTTAACTTCGATCACAATGTCATAGCTAACATAAGTATAATCCAACCAAAAAAAGAGCTTAAGCAGTCCAAGATCCAATAGGATGTTTATAAAGCAGATTAAATATTATCTTGTAGAACTGCAAGTTTTTTGTTGTTATTCTTTGTTCAAGAAACAATCAATTATTAGAAATACCTTAAGGAATTGATGTCTTAATTTTTTTTTAATGAAGCATACATTTAGACCAAGAGTCACAAGCATTTTCCAGCAGTTGGTTAATGTGTATTCATCACACAGAACATTAAAACACATTAACTAACCTTTTTCAAGCATGGTAAGACCTGCCCTCTATAATTGACAACCTTTTGGGATCAGCCATTGGAGACTGATGGCATAACATCTTCCAAAGTTCCTTCTCAACCACACAGGTCATCAGCCACTGTGTCACTTGCCCGAATATTCAGTTTTCTTAAAACCTTTACTGCAGCAGACCCCTAAGCTCAGGATCACTGGTCCTCAGGCCTTGATTCAGGACTGCTAAAAAGTCTCTTGGGGCCTCCAAGGCAGTCTGCTCATAAGAAGGGACTGGTCTTGCCTTTCCACAAGAAGTCTATCTCCTCTTTCCCCATAGCTCCTGGGGTGACAGAAGTTTGCTACAGCACTAGTGAGACACTGGATAGGGGTAGAAGGGAGTGCAGGTGGAAACATGAGTAAAAGAATTGTAAATCAGTAAATAAAAGTAAATGATGGCCAGTAGTATGATAAGCATCACCTGGTATCACAGCAGCCAAAAGACTTTGCAAGGATAATCTCTCCCCCATTGCTTGTTTGCTGTTGCTGGTACATTTGACAGCCCTTCAGCTCCCCTGAGTATTTACTCAACCACTGCTCCTTCTCCAACCATGCATTCAGCACAGCAACACAGCAGACAGGATTGAACAGTGCAGTGTCACTGCAGAAGTGACTGAGGGAAGCTGGAGAAAGCTATCTGGCATGATTTGTGTTCACTTGGGAAGGGCTAGATCTTAGCTGGGTGCCCCTGTTCTAAGGCAAGGGGATGCAAGAGCATGGCTGCAGAGTAAGCCACGTGTAACCAGAGCTGTGTTTGCATGGGGCAGGCACATCTGTGGTAAACTACCCGAGGCATAGGTGTGATGATAGTGTAGCTCCTTCATGTAGGTCTCATGCTCTGTCTGTTTAAAAACTCTCAGGAACAGAAATTAAAGCTGTACAGAGAGAGAGCCAATTAGGAATGCTTTGGGGATAAAATGCACCAATAGATTTACATCCTCAGAGTAAGCTTAGCATCCATTAGCAAGATCACCAGTGTAAATATTTTGTGTGTCTTGTTTTTAAATTGCTCAAGTCCCATATTTTATTTAACTTTGTAAACCAAATAGACAGTCGTTTCCATACAAAGATGAAGAAGAAGATATAAACCCCAAGCTCTTTCAGCTGCAGGGAAGCCCGCCACAGCAAGAGATGTTGTCAAGACTCTACGAGAAAAGCCACAAAGTTTGTATCTCTCTTGCTTGGATTATCCATCAGCCACAGAGCCCTGGTCTGCACAGGCTTCTTTCACCAAGGGGATCACAGGTGCAGCCTAACACAAGGGAAGAGTTTCTAATATTCATTAAACACTTGAGGTGGCATAGAGACAAAGCCCAATAAGATGAAAGGTCACTCAAACACAAGCTTTTCTCTACATATATTTTCTACGCATCTGGGCTACCAGAAAGTTCTGCTTAAAGTAACGGGTGAAAATAAAGATGCTGATACCTAGGCTGGAGAGTTGGGGGTTTATTTTTCAGTATCTTTTTTTGTAAAGTCTATTTAAGATTTCAGATTTCTTCATGAAGGATGATAACATTGGCTCTGTCCAATTATTTGACATTTCCCTTGCGGCAAGATTAAGCACCATAACGAGGGTAAACAGTAAACAACTGCTCGTGGCTGCTGCAGGGGAGCGGGGAGGGATGAGGGGACCAGGCTGTCCCAGCAGTGACACACTGGCAGTGAAAGGACACAGCTTGCATAAGGAGGGCAAATGTGTAGTCCTCAGGATGGTGACCCAACCTGGGAGCAGGTCTCCCAGCGGGACCATAAGACCTCCATCCTGGGCAAGAATCCAGATGTAATGGGACAAGAATGGGCATGGCAGCACCTGCTCCAGCTGGCGGGGGTGCAAGGAGACCTCCAGGGTCCTCTCGCACATAAATTACATTATGACTCTGTGAGAACGTCTGTGTTTCCCAGGAAATCTTGGAGCTGTAGTAAGAATTAGCTTAAAGCTAGCAGAAGTTTCTGGACTTTGTGTAATTGGACCAAAAATCTGAGTAAGACCCGCTTTTACAGATACACACATGGAAAGAGTTTGACCACACTTTTACCTCCTGCAGCCAGAAATTTAGATGTGTTTGGTTTTCCCTATGAGTACTCACTCCATGTTTTCAAAACAAGTAAAGTATGGTTTTGAGAGAAGAAAAAAAAAAAAAGTAACTTTTTTGAATAGTTAACAGTCTAAGATTTTGAAAATTGGCAACTCTCTACCCGCAAACCAAATAGGCTTTACAAGTTGTCATCATTACTACAGAGCCATACTAGCTTTTACTATTATCTTCTTATAGAATAATTTTTCTATATTCAGCCTATCCTTGGCTTCAGTTTATCACTCCTTCCAACATAAATGCATGAGTCAAAAAAGGCTAAAAGAAAAGCTGTTTTTCAGAGATTCCTTTATTTTCTGGTATTAAATAGTGTTATATTCATTATTTTAAAAGCTGGATTCTTGTCATATGAATGAATTTTTTAGCATGTATGTGGCCATTTAGGAGGGGCTGGGGTTGAAGTGAACAGTAAACATCCTCGAGCTACTTTGACACAGCGTGGGTAAAACAAAACCTGTCAGAGTGGTAGTGACCTGCTCGAAGGATCTTGCTACTGGTAGAAACAAGAGTGCCAGTTTTGATGAGTTTCAAGGAAGTCCTGCCTGTAGGAGGACACTCACTTACATAGTCAACCCAGGATAACTCTTTCCCAATTTGAAGTACAGCTCATGCAACAATGAACTTTTCCTCAAAAAAAAGCATTCTTTCAGAGGTATTATACCAGAATAATTACAGTACATTCAGCTGTGGGACAATAACATGCAAGCAGATAAGAAACATGGGTTAAAGAACTAAAGCTTTCATCTCTTTGTGGTAGTCAATTTGTACTGCTGTCCTGGAAAAATTATTCTATTATGACTAAAAGATTTTATCTGGGAATAGGTATTATTTTTGTGATTACTTGAAAAGAAAACATATATGTATTTTTTAAGTCCCTCCTTTCCAAATGCTATTTCCCGGCAAGGAAATCCTATGGTTTGTTACTCTGTAAGCAATTCAGAAAGAGCAAGAGCCCATAATCTTTAGTCTGCGCAGTCCTATTCCCTCTCCGACTCCCTGTCTGGCCTAACGAATCTGGATTTCTCTCTGGATCACAGAACACATTAGCAGAGAGACAGAGAGCCTCTCACTTCCCAGCTTAAATCCTGGTGGGAGGTCAGCTGCCCAGGGTAAGGTAGGTATCAGCCCAGAAACGCTAATGCACAGAATGGGATGAACAGGGTTCTCCTGTGATCTGGAAATGGAAATGTCTCTCCAAATTAGCTTTTAACCCCTCTTTGCACCAGAACTGCAGTTGGGAAATGGAGATGGCAGGACCTTCCAGACTGACAGAGGTGTGGTGGACTCCAGCACCTTAAAAACAGAGGGTCAGCGTAGGACTGTCATAGCAGACGTCACATACCAGAAAAAGTGCTTGACTATTAATAGGAACGGCTTTTGGGGCCATTGCACTGACCCTGTACAGAATGGAGACTCTTCATGACACCATCACACATTCTTGGTGTGCTTGACAGAGTTGTCATTCAGTATAAGGGTTAATTTACTTGAAAGTCATAAAGGGATTCAACATAAAGGAATAACAAGATTCCTTCATTCACAAAAGCTATCTCTATTTTTCCACACTGTTGCATATACACACATATATATGGATAGATAGATACATATATCTATTTATATTCTCTGACAGCAATTATTTCAAGACTAGAATAAATTGAGGATAGTAATATGACTGTGGAACAATAAAATTAAAATTTACTTATAGATGAGATAGTTTCAGTTAAAACCATACCCTAATAAAATCTCCATAACATAAGTCTTTCCTTTCCTTCAGAGTAAAGATGTAATTGTTTTATAGATTAAGTGTTCATTAACTGCAGCATTTAAGAAGCAGATGCTAACAGAAATAGGTCCCTAATATTTATACCACTCCAGAAACAAAGTAACTGTGCTAAATGGATTTATTGTAATAGTTAAAATAACAGCAGAAAAGTAATTTTTCACTCAATTAGGAGGTTCCATGTTGTTTATTTTATTACCAGCCACCACCAAACAGAGCTACAGTAAACAATTATAGAAATTCTGTTGAACTAACTATAGAGGCAGACAGATCTTGGAAGAAATGCTTCTACCCTACTGTTCATTTGAAATAGTAAACATTTCCATGAAAACAGGCCTGCCCAACTGCTGCCAAGTTAAACAAGTTCTTAAAAGCAGGTGTTGCTTACAGGTTATCTCTGCAGTGCAACTAATCAATCATAATCAATTATTGTCTTCCTCAGGAGACCACACCATGTTGATGTATACTGAAGACAGTGTGTTTGCATAAGGTGAATTTTGGCCATTTTTCTGATTTCAGACTACAGAAGCTGGTAACACCTCCCATTTCCACACATGGCAAACTGTTTATAACAGTATGGGCAACGAACTGGTGATGCGTGAAGATTAAACTCTGTCTACATTTGAAAACCAAACCAAAACACATCTCATGCTATACAAAAGAAGAAGGATGATTTTGCTATTAAAGATTAGAGAGACCTGTTGTAAGGAGACCTGTTATAAATTTCCTCTTATCAGAGGAAAACAGCATGTTCAGGCTCAAAAGTGGGACTTTGAAGCACCTTTATATGTTTTCCAGCACCAAAGGCCTTTCCAATACAGTATCAGATTGTAACACAGACAAATATACCTGCATTCAACTGAGTGCCCCACAGGCCCTGAGATACCATGTGCATGCTCTGTACCCCAAAACATCTCTACGTTCCCGTGATTCATGGAGAAGTGACATGGCTTTCACTGCCAGCAACAAAGGCATTGAACTTTTAGAGCCTATGCTACTCCAGACTCTCTCCTACTTCAGACTTTCAACACCTGGAGGGTTTCACTTGATTAACTCAGAAACTCACACAGACCATTAATAGCTGAGCTAAGTTTTTCTCGTCCTCAGCCATAATGCCATTGGCCTTGTTCTCAGGAGCCTTTGCAAGAACTGTTGCCAAAGGCCTGTTCACATTCAGTGCTAATATTTACTGACTCTAGCATTTACTGGGCTGTTCTGGCTGAAATGGTGCGGCAGTAGCCGCTATTACCTCTTTTTTCAGTCAGGTGTGTAACAAGGGAAAAATGAATGAACTGGTAGTAGAGTGAAATCATGTTGCCAGGGGTCTAATTGGCATCAGCAACTTGAAAACTGTAGGTAATCCAGCATAAACATTTGCAATAAACTATTTCTACTAGATATTTTTCCTACATGAATAAAATTGTCTGAAATTAACCGACCCCCTGTAGCTCTCAGAACCTTCATTAGGTAACCAAACATGCTATTTTACACAGTGTATTTTTAAAAGAAAATTACTTTGGCATTGCACAAAAATGCATTAATGTCTTTGGGTGAACTCAAGCTGTTACACTTGTGGGATCAACCCAGATACTGCAGACACAGGATTAACCCAGATACTATTTTCAAAGGTTTCTCCAGAGCAGATTTTAATGAACCCTGATATGAAATCCTTACACTCCATCCTGACATCAACAACCTCACAGCATTTTGAAAAAATACATGGGCATCCTAGGCAAACCTGGTCTTTTTGACCTGAATTTACGTTTTGCACAGAATTAGTTGATATCCACGTAATTCAGGCAATGAACCATATTAAACCCAGCACTTCTGAAGGAAAATGGATCACAGAATCATAGAATTGTTTAGGATGGAAAAGACCTTTAGAATCATTAAGCCCAGTCGATAACCTAGCACTGCCACATCCAGCACAAAACTATGTCCCTGAGTGCCACATCTACATGTCTTTTAAATACCTTCTGGACTGGCAACTCAATTACAGCCTGTTCCAATGCTTGATAACACTTTCAGTGAAGAATTTTGTCCTAATATCCAATTTAAATCTGCCCTTTAGCAACTTTTGAGGCTGTTTCCTCTTGTCCTATCACTTGTTGCCTCGGAGAAGAGACCGACCCCCATCTTGCTACTACCTCCTTCCAGGTAGTTGTAGAGAGCAATAAGGTCTCCCCTCAGCCTCCTTTTCTCCAGGCTGAGCAACTCCAGTTCCCTCAGCCAGTTCTCGTAACACTTGTGCTCCAGACCCCTCACCAGCTTCATTGCCCTTCTCTTGACAGGCTCCAGAATCTCAACATCTTCCTTGTAGCCTGTAGTTCACCAGAGCATCCTTCCAGCCCTTCTTGTAGATGGCATCACATTTGCTATCCTCCATTCAACTGGTACCCTCCCAGTCAGTCAGAACTGCTGTTAAATAATGAAAAGTGTCTTGGTGAGTACATCCACCAGCTCCCTCCGTACCTTTGGGTGGATCTCATCTGGCCCCATAGACTTGTGTGTGTCTAAGCAGCAGATAGCTAGCCCTTTCCCCTTGGATTACAGGGGCTTAATTCTGCTCCTTGTCCCTGTCTTATAGCTCAGGGGGCTGGGTACTTGGGGAACGACTGGTCTTACTACTAAAGGCTGAGCCAAAGAAGTCACAAGGTCCCTCATCCTTTGTCACTACGATTCCCCCTGCATCTAATAGATGCATTTATTTTGGGCTGTATGAGCCAGACTGGGTGGCCATATCAGACTGGGTGACAATATTCATAGAAGAATTGGAGCCCCTGGCTTGCAAAGGCTCAGAGAAACCAAGGTGAGGTCAGGGAGAGCCTTGGCAGGGTAGGGGAGGATACACAGGTTTTCAAATAAACAAAGCAGCCTGGCGTGTCAAATATGATTTTGGTATGCACCTGACTAAGTAACAGGCAACCAGAACCCTGAACAAAAGATGAAAAGAAAATGGAATTTGCTCTGTCTCCACCAAGAAAGGGAAACACCCTCAGCCAGTGCCTCTGTTTTCTCTTTTTTCTTTTTCTTTTTTTTTTTTTTTTTTTTTTTTAGTCTGGGGAGTGGGTGCCTTCTCTCTGTTTGGGAAGGGTCTAGCAGCAATGACGGTGAACTTTGTAATCCCAGATAGACCTCTGCCATAACCTCATCCAAGTCTCCCAGCAGACAGTTCTTTGGTGGCACAGTGAGTTGGGACAGGCAGCACCTAGAGCAGCAGTCACTGTGACCACTGCAGCAAAGGCACCATACAACTCTGATTACAAGTAATGCCGCTGAATGGAGAAGAATGGAGAGATAAAGTAGGTCCTATCATATCTTGATGCTCATCCTCACACACCGGTTTACAGGCTTTAAGTCTGGCTGTGCTTTTAGCTGAGAAAGCTGCCATTTTAAATTTCTGTGCCCTGGTCTTCCCTTAGCTTCCTGTGTGATTACTGCTGTTGTTCCAGGCTGTGAGCTAAATAATAAAGGAGAATAGTTCATTTTCTTGTGTGTCACTCCAGAAATCTGTGCAGCAAAGCTGAACCTCCACTAGCGGCAATCAGCATAGCACGGATGAACTTGGTGCCAGTTTACACCAGACCAGGCTTACCCCACTGCACCACCTGGAAACATTTCACTTTCGCCTGTGGATGATGATAAAATTCAGTTTAGCAACAATTATATCAAAATAAATCAGATGAAGCAGGGAATTCCCAGAATTGGCTTTGCAAAAGGCTCTGCTTAGAGAATTTAATGTAAAAGTATAATTCAGTTAGCCTGGAAATAGTTAACATGATAAAGGAAGTCCTCAGCTTTGCAGCAAAAAGAAAAAAAGCAAGCATCATAAAGGCACTGGAAAGGCATCTTACTGCCCTGCTGCATCAACCTACGGTTGTTAGAAGAAATTCTCCTTTGCCTGTAGTCAACAACATCATGAACAGCACAGCAACTCCTGTTGCCCCACAGAAATGCAATCACATCATTGAGTGATAACACCAAAGACAACATGTGACATTCACAGATTTACGGTGAACCTTATGGAGCATTTGTGTAGGCTGCAATTAATTACTTGGGTTTAACTGCATCATGTTTACCAGAAAATGTGGAATAGCTTACGGAACATGATGGCAGGGGGTTGAACAGGCAGGAGAAGGAACCTGTCTGTAGCATAACTCAAAGTCTGGTCTTCAAGTGCATGCCTGGGCAGAGAAAATATTCTGTGCACCATCTCAGATGCACACAGGTGCACTGCTCACACATACACACATACTAGTGTACAAACAACCTAAATATCCTAATTTTAAAAACACAGACCAGCTCGTTTGCTGCAAGGAAAAACTGTCCAGTCCTGACCATCTTTCTCAGATATTGTAATCACTGAAATTCCTGAGGCTCCCCTGCTGAATTAATCTAATGAGATTTGACCCACAAATGAGCACTGGTTAAAAAAAAAGATCATACGTACATTTTCCGTTTTTCTCTTTGCTATGCACAAATGTAAAGACAAACTCTGCTACTGACAGGAAGGATAAATGATAGAAATAACCAGCATGGCTTTCAAACGGTGCTGTCTGCAGCTGTCATGGAGTCCAACAGGGACTGGGGCTGCTCAGCACCCTCTTAAATATGAAGGTGCCTCTCATGTAGACATGCACATATGCATCAACACCCTCCCTGTATGTGCATATATGCTGTTTCTATTATTCTGTGTACACCTAATAACTTCATCTGACAATTAAAGCTTTACACACACACATACATACTAACACCCTCTCTGCAACACACACACACAAAATCTAATGACAGGCACCAGAAAAATCCAATGCAGCTCTGCAGGCAGAAAGTGCTCACTGAAGCCATGCAGTGCACACCCGATCCACAGTGACTGATGTCTTATGATTATGTATAATAAATAATGGTGTTTAATAATAACAGCACCACTGCGCTGTCTGCGCTCACACCCTCCCGACTCCATGCTCCTAAGCAATTCCTGCAACATGGTCCTGTGCATGAAATGCATGGCATGAAAAGCAGACAGGACACGATCACTGCAAGAGATAGGCTCCGGCAGCACAAGCTGCTTCATGTCGGTGTGGGCTCTTCCCAGCTTTCAGACGTGTGATCTGCATGTCTAATAATGAACACATTTAGTCAATCCATCATTTCTGGCATCAGTCCCTTACCTTGAAATGCTGCAGCTGAAGTATCTGGTCCTCAAGCTGTTGTCTCTTGCTTTCTATTTCTGTCTGCCTTTTCCTTTTCTCCTTGGAAAAATAATTTGAGAGGGGGAGAGAGAGAGAGATCTCGTTAGAGAAACGGAGGCTTTAAGGGTAGCGGATTCGTAAGATCATGTAAGCAGCCAAACGCATCTGTACAGATGTCACCAGTCCCATTTCACCTGCTCCTCTGCCTGCTGGTATGCAAACAGCAGCGTCCTGGGAAGACGCCAGTCTCAGACTAGCCGGTTTCTCACCAGCAGGAGAAATTCTCCTCGCTCGCTCCCGGCAGCCGGAGCAGCAACAGAGTGCACAGTCCCAGAGGAGGGGAGAAAACAGGCATAACAGCTGAGAGGGAAGTTAAAGGGACAAAGATGCGCTTTTGCATTTGAGATGCTGGGCCAAAAATCCATGGATTGCACGGTACAATGGTGTGATAGTAAGGTGACATGAAAGCAGTGGCTGGCATCAGAGATGAAGGGAGCTGTGTTGCTGACCGTGTTTTTCCCTGGTGAGGTTGGTGTTACATAAGGCTTTCCCCACACTCAGTGGGGAGAACGTGTTTCAGCCAAATTGCACGGGATTTACCTGCAAAACAAATGGGACGGGTGACCCCCAGCTGGCTTTGTTCAAAATTCAAGCCACCAGCACACACCAGCAGCTGGCCCTCACCAGCTCCCACCAGCTGGGCTGACCAAGAGGCACCAAGGACAGCACGGTCATTTCAAGAGCTGAGGGTTTCCCTGGTCACGTTCATGAACATGGACACTTGTCTGCACCCAGGCCACTCTTTCAGCAGACTGTGTTTCTCAGGTGTTTCAAGAGGACAACGCCCTGCTTGTTGCCTCTGCAACGCCTTCCTCTTATGAAGGATCAACTCATTGCCTTCTGCAACTTGTGGGGAGAGATTCTCCTCACCCATCCCCAGCCCATCCCAGGTTCCCTCTCCTGGAGGTCTTTTCTCTTTGTAGATTTTGTAGCCAAGACAGAAATACTAAGTGGTAAATAGAGCCTCAGTTTTTACCAGAACATTTTTAATTCCCTACATGTGAAAGCTTGTTTTTGTTATTTAAATATTTCAGTGGGTGTAAGGTTGAGCTTGCAGACATTTGAGGATTCCTTAAGTCCCTAAAGTAATTTTTCTATCTCTTCTCTAGGTGCCCTACTGATGCTCTGGGAATTCTATGCTTTCCAGGGATTTCAAACCTTCATGTCTTGTTCTCAAGGGAAATACAATAAGATGCTGCATATGCAGAAATTAATTGTGTTTATATTGGACCTCAAACTAGGGCATTTTGAGTGAAAGCATTACATTCACAAGGAAGATCAGGAAACCTTTTTGTTGTTGTTGTTTGGGTTTTGTTTTTTTTAAATGCCAGGCTCACTCAAAACAGAGCAAAACATGGAGCTAGATAACTGTCTGGACCACTCCCGCTGAAGAGTGAGACATCAGAACAGTAATGGGAGGACTGGAGTAATGAACCCAGAAGAGGCAAAGTAGTCAAATAATGCTTATGTCAAGCATACACAGCACACTCTTACATGATGATTGTTTCTGTATATGTACATCTACACACACGAATACACACACTCCCCACTGAAATATGTAAGAATATTACTACTGATAAAAAATATTCTGCTGAAGTTGTTTTGGAATAGTAAAATTGGCTTTTTTGATAAGTAAAATATCACAAGCGGCACCTGTCTTCAGCTGAAAATTTGACATCTCACTGGTCTGTGCACACAGGAGATTTGCATTTGTGCATACACAAGCATATAAAAGTTATGCATGAACATTTAAAAAATCTTTCCTTATACAAAATTGATAGTCTGTGGATCATTCCTCCTATCACTCCTTCAATCCCCATCCCTCCTTTACATTTTTGAATGGAACAGGATATTGGATGGCTCAGGTGTTAAAAAAACCCCAACATTGTTCAGGGACCTCTCTTTTTTTCATTTTTTTGGATCTTCATTCTTTGATATTAACAGTGTACTTTGGAGACTGAAAACCAGAATTCACTCTTTGCTATTTCCTTAAAGAGCTGGTTAGCCACGGACTGGAATAAAGTAGGTCTAAAAGCCATTTCAGATAACGGTATAATATTCTCAGCATAAGGATAATTTTGCCCTATTTGAGCCAAGCTGGCTGGATGACAGAATGTCTGGATTTCACATATGTGGGCATTAACACCCCACATCTAACACTTCATAGGCCAGCATAAGGCACCTAAATCTTCACAGTTAGCTGACCTACATTTCTACATGTATATACACATACATATGGGGTTTTTTATGTATATGTATTTTACCCTTCACAAAAACCTTCTCTATAAAACACATGATGGAAATCACCACAGTACCTCCTCTGGCTGGTTGTGTCATGCTGTATAATAGATGTGACAAGACAGCCTTATAAAACATAGATGGAAACTTCTTTTCTTTGTGAGAAAGGGAAAGCACTTAGAGTATTTTCCCTGTAGGCAGAAACACAGCAGGCACTAAAATACTTGAACTACTTACTAACTAGTGGGCTTCTGTGGAGTTAAATTGGAATATTGCTCACGTTTCCATATCACTGGTTTTCAGGCAGCCTGACTGAATCTCTCTACCCTCTGAATTTGTACCACAGCTATGGCTGAGGAGTAATACAGCAAAAGTTTTGGTCTTTTTTTTTTTTCTCTGAAGATTGCATGAATCACAGCATTGGTAATTAATGATCAGGATGTTTCACCTTCAAGTCACTAAATCACATTTAATTTTATTTTATCCCAGTCACTGAAGACTGTGACTGTTGTGTTCCTGATCTACATGGGTGTGTTCTGAAAAATTGTGGACTGGCTGAAAAATACCCCACAAAAATCAGTATGTCAAGGATTTAACACATTCAGCAGATGAAATCCTATTAAGCAGGCTCCTGATCAGTAAAATCTTAAAGCAGAACTGTACTGAAAACACTGGAATGTAAAGCATATGTATACACCTGAGCGTTTATTTAGGCACTTTGCCAGGTTGAAGCCAGTAAATGTTCCTCAATACTCTTGTGCATCTACTTCTCTTTACCTTTAAACCTTTAAATAAAGACAAAATAATCACCTCCAAGAACTAACCCCCAAGATCATCTCTGATTTCCTCACCCAGTCAAGGATGGAGGGGGCTTAAGCCACAGGGTGAAGGTAAGAACCAGTAGGATGTTTGGGTACGTAAAGTATGACTGGATTTTGTACAGCTCCTTTTGAGAGAGGTAGGGAAAAGTGCTGGCTGGGGTCTTAAACACAAACACATAAACACATCCAGTTCCTTGAAGCTATGTTGTGGACACCAAGTGGTGGTTTGTTTTGTTTACTTTTTTTTTTTTTTTTTTTTTTTTTTTCCCCAAGAAGTGAAGGGATTTTAGAAACTAGGTTGAAAAGGGGTGGAGAAAACAGTCACTGAAGCCAGTTTTACAGCCAATGTGACAGGTTTAAAATAAACTGTTTGTACCTATCTGAGGTGCTGCTTTTCTAAGAATACAAAAGTACTCATCAAGTACAAGTACTCATCACCTTTCCAAAACGGTAGAGGAATATCATTTGAGAGTTACACTCAGGACACTGAATATATGGGATATCCATGAATTAAATAAGATTTAATCCTTACATCCCTGCCTTCACTAAAAATACTAGGAAAATGGGAAAGTGAAAGTACTTGATCTTTTTACTCACAGACCCAAATGATGGGAAAAGAACACAGGTCAAATGGCAAGGTTACTCACATCCTGAAATCTCTTCAAGGAGAAATGAGATTTGCATTCAAGCATTCGCATGTGGATATGCAACATGGAAACCATAAATTTCTTTCCTTTAATAAGAAGCTTGATTTTGGAAAGGAATTAATTGCTTCTTAGGGCTAAACATGGTTAGTGTCACTTTTTTGTTGCAAAAACCCAAATATAATAAAATCACAGAATGGCTAGAGTTGGAAGGGACCTCAAAGATCTTTGAGTTCCAAGCCCCCTGCCATGGGCAGGGACACCTCCCACTAGACCAGGTTGCTCAAAGCCCCATCAAGCCTGGCCTTGAACACTCCCACAGATGGGGCATCCACAACTTCTCTGGGCAACCTGTTCCAGTGCCTCACCACCCTCACAGGAAAGAATTTCTTCTCAATACCCAATTTAAATCTCCTCTCTTCTAGTTTACAACCATTACCCCTTGTCCTATCACTACATTTCCTGACAAAGAGTCCCTCTCCTGCTCTCCTGTAGGCTCCCTTCAGATACTGGAAGGCTGCCAGAAGGTCTCCCTGGAGCCTTCTCTTCTCCAGGCTG
>VZRU01014083.1:136740-150153 GCA_013398155.1 Pedionomus torquatus | reverse complement strand
GGCCCTCACCCGCTCATCAAAGCCCGACCCGACCAGATCCAACTCACCTCAACTCTCCTCAGCATTCCCCTGTCACTGCCATTGCATCACCCCCTCCCAACCGGCACGTCACTCAGCGTCTCCCGGCTGGGAAACGCACACCCTAGGAACCATTATTTTCCCTGCCCTCCCTCCACTTTCCTTACACCAGCCCAACAAAACTCCCCTCGTACGGCCCAAAGCGAAAGAATAGGGGATTCAGTGGGTCAGACTGTGGCTTGACTAAATTCAGGGTGCCCGCGGGAGAGCGGTGGTGGAGGGAACTCTTTGAGCGGGGTTCCTTGTTTCAGCTCGGCGCGCTTTTGAGGCCGCTGTGCCGGTTGAGAAGTTCCGGTCTGGGCCGCCGGCGCGGAGTAGGTACTTGCTGGGTACGGAGAGGGCGGCGGCTTCGGCCTCACGAGTGGCTTCGGCGACCGGGTGTTGGGGGCTGAGTTCGCGTGTGGGAAGCGGCAACGGTTACGATGCCGGGGTGAGGGGGGCAAGAAGCGGCCTCGGTGCCCTCTTCGCCTGCGAGAGCGCTGATGGCCCCCGTGTTGGCACTTGCCGGCAGTTAGCGGGCCTGTGGTGATCTGCGCTCAAACGTAATGCTCTGTGCTTTAACGGGCACGGGTAAATCACTCGTGTGGAAAGGAAAGAAACACAAAAATTCTGTGAGTTTCCCTATTAGCTTGGCGTGCTCTGAGTCGTGCCGTCAATAAATTCACGGTCGGGTTACAGCACGTTCCCGATGAAGTAACCCCAAGTTGTGGGGGTTTTCCCCTGCGGTTTCCTATAGTTAGCATGAGAAGCTCGGGGGTGGTGTTTCTTTGAAACAGAAGTTAAGATGGCAGAGGGGCTTTGTAAAAGAAAAATGCTGAGGCTTATGGCTGCTGCCTTCAAATTGCACCAGGGGAGGTTCAGATTGGATATCAGGAAAAATTTTTACACTGAAAGGGCTATTAAGCATTAGAACGGGCTGCCTAAGGAAGTGGTTGAGGTATCATCCCTGGAGGTATTTAAAGATGAGTTTACATAGTGCTCAGTAACAAGTTTTAGTGTCAGGTTGTTGTTTTTTATCAGTATTTTGACAGTTAGACTAGATGATCTTAAAGGTCCCTTCCAACCTAGACAATTCTGTGTGTGTGATGGGATGAATTTATATTGACTGTATTTCTTTCCAGTATCCCTTAGGAAGTTTTTTTAACCTGGTGTGTATAAAGCACTGTTTTGCACTTACCTCTGAATCTGAATCTCAGCTTAATTTTTTTTTTTTCTTGTTACAAGAGAGAAAAGTAACTTTGAAAGTCCAACCCCATCCACTTGTGTGTCTTTATTTATGGCTTTCCACCAGAGGTCAACTTCTTATTTGTCCTTTGAACATGATGCATTCTGGCTGTGGCCTGTTTTCAGCATTCCAATAGAAATAATAACCTCTTGTTGCAATTATTAAAGTGCAGTCCTTAAAAGTTACTGTTTATTTGATAAGAGGCTTCAGTTTGCTGCTACAAGCGTCAGTTTACTGTTTTTTTAATTATTAATTTTTTCTGGAACGCTCATCAATTTTTGCTTGGCGCTGTTTAAGTGAAACGCTGTTTTTAAACTGTATGATTAAGAAAAGATTTTTTCCTTGCTCTTAGTTGCTGTCACTTATAGTTGTCATAAATTTCAGATAAAGACAAAATGTCCTCTAGAGGGAGATCTTGATGCTTTTATGTGCTAAAATGTTAGTCACCTTGTTCCAGTTAAATGTCTCGATCATTTGTCTTGGAATCTGTGATGATGAACGTGTACAACTTAATAGAAACCTGTCGTCTGGATCTGTGTTTGGAAATTTCATTACAGAGTACAGACCATAGCCCATAATGTAGGTTAAATGAAACATGCTTGTTTTGATTCAAATAGCTCTCATTCTGAAGCTCAGTTAGTAATCTGTACGAGTTCCAGTGTTGTACTCCTGCAGTAGTATTTGTAGGACTTAGATTTGTGGCATTAATTCTGCAAATGCTTACGTAGATGCTGACCTTCATACAGCATTCTCAGTTTAATTATGATGCTTTTGGGGGCAGCTTCTTCACTGACATAGACCAAGAATTTCAGCAGCTGCACTGAAAATGCTATGGGTTAAATCACTTCAGCATGATGAGTGCTAGCAGCTGGGCAAGGACACAAAGCAGAAATAAAATGTCTCATTTAATTAGTCTCATCAATTGAAGGATAGCAGTACATTCTGACTGTAAACAGCAGTGGCCGAGAGATTATTTTTGCAGGGACTTGAATTGTTTGAATGTAGTTAACCCTATATTCCATGTGCTCTGTCCAAATTTTTGGAATAAGTTTGGTGGGATCGTTGTGATGGTGAGCTATTCAGCGTGTTACGTACCTAGTCTCAGCATGAGGTTTCTTTCTCACAGACACTTTGAAAAAGTTTGTTCCACAGTAAACAAGGCATCTGAGCTCTTATTTTTCCGTAAGTAAATGCAAACAGTGAATTCAGTGGAGCTGCTAGCATGAACCAGTTCTGTAAAACTAAAGGCTGTGGATAGAGTTGGAAAATTTCCTTATGCTGCAAGACTGCTGAATGAGTCAAAAATGTATTTTTTTAGTTGCAAGTTGAACCCCTTCAAACTTCTTTCAAGTCATCTGTACTATTAAGAAATAGATACTGTTAGACTGACTCCAAAATGGCTCTAGTATTTATATTCTTATAAAAGTACATACCAAAGCATTTCAGAAATGCCCTCTTTTTTTTTGTGTGTGTCTAAGTGCTACTGCAAGTAAGGTTATAGTGATTTGCAGTACTTTATGTTGCAAGTTTGTTTTTCTTTTCATACTCATTTTCATTGTTTTGTGGTATGCAAATGCATCTCTGCAATTCATTAAAAATGTATGCAAAGTGCTTGGAGGCACATGGTGTTGCATAATTAAATGTGCAGATGTTTTATAATAGAGGAATATATTCCATTAATGAACAGGAATAAAAGTTATGGGATTTTTTTGTTTTCTTTTTTGTTAAGAGAAGCGTATTTATATCCTGAAGTTACTCAGATTCTAGACTGTGATAAATTGTGCTCTGAATAATCGATTCTTTATTGTAGATCATCATTTTGGAGGATTCCAGCACTGAGGTTTCTGGAGTCTGCTGTGTCTAGCCATAATGAGTTCATCACTGGTTGCCTATGATGATTCAGACTCTGAGACAGAAACTGCAAAAAATGAAGTCCCCAGTACTTCTAGCAGAGAAACAAGCTTTCCAAGTTCTTCTCTGAATCCTGTTCAGTACTTTGCACCTGGTAGTTTGGGTACAAAATCTACATATGAAATGCATCCTACTGAGATCACTGACAGTTCTGGCACAAGCGGTGTTTGTGAAGATCCCCCCGAGCATTATGCACAGAATAATAGCACTGATTTGACATCTCCTTATTGTAGGAGAGCATACTCAGGCCATACTGCATTATCTGTGGCCTACAAAAGCTATGAACAGACATCAAGCTCTTCAACAAACTCTGGAAATGGTGTTTCCCAGAAGAGAATACATAAAGACAGTCCTACTGCCATAAAAGGAATTAGACCCTATATCCCTAAAAGATTGCGTCAAGAAAACTCCAGTGTGCCTGAAAATAAAGAATCTGCTCAAAGAGATAGCTCAGATGGTGATGTTAAGCTGGGCATTTCAGGAGAGCAGACTTTGAGAAAGATCTCTGAATTAATTAAGCCATATTTGGGAGCCAAATATAAATTAACTGAAGTCCCCAAAAGCCTAATATTTTACATGTCTAAACACAGCGGCCCGGTTAATGAAATCCAATGGTGTCCTGTACGAGAACAAAGTCACATGCTTCTCTCGGCTTCTATGGATAAAACAGTCAAGGTAAAGTAAAGCAAGATGCTTTGTGGACCGGTCATCAAAAATACTGTATATAGAATAATGATCTTCTGGAAATAACATCCTTGCTTGTGTGTATTTAACAGTACCAAGGTATTCGTGGAGGAGATGATTTGCAGTCTAAGACTTTGTGATGAACTCGTAACCTAATCCTTCACTGTAACCTACAGTCAGTTCTGTTATTTTGGAATGTGGGTTGGTTTTCTTTTGTTAGACATGTCAATGTTTTAGATCTTAAGAAGTTAGATTTCTACTAGATCATCTCTCATAATCTCTATTAATGCTAGGTTGTCTTTATTTCCTACTTTTTAACGTCACAGTGGCCATAGCGTTACGGTGTGGATATAGACTCTGCCTTAAGTCATCAAACAACTGACTGCCACCACTGGAGTAGTATTTTGAGGAACTTTACCTTTCTGAGAGGCCAAAGTGATTACTGCTGGAGGAGGTATGTCAGATCAGATGGATTTTTCATCTGAACTGACAGGTCCTGCATCCCAGAAAGATATCCTGTCATGATCTAAGGAGTCTTCCCACTTTAAGTTTGTTCCAAGAGTTAATTGCTCAATACTTGAAGTGTGTTTTCTTTCTAGCTTTATTGAATTTGGCTTCAGTTCTTTATAAATTTGGTCAGACGAATGAGTCTTACTTTTATTTTAATGATGCATAATAAAAATATTTTGTCTGTATGCTTTCCCAGATGTAGAGCAAATGCCATCTCTGGGTTATAATAGTAGTCTTCCAAAGTGGGTTTGCATGGGAACAGACTTTTGATCAGAGCACAGAGAAAATGTCTTTTTTGGTGGAAGGCATGCTTTATTGTATCTAATGTATTTAATTTAGGGCTTTAAATCTTCCTAAGTCAAAACGCACGAATGCTCTTTGTAATGGCATATTTCTAAAACCAAAAAGGAGGAGGGAAATCTGAATTTGAATTCTGATTTCATATAGGAAAAAAAATCTTAAATTCTATTATTCAAATTGAGATTGATTAAATTATTTATTTTTACGTCTTTTGCTGCTGAATTTGTAGTGCAGAATTCAATTTCAATTGGTTTGGCTTTTGGTTTTTTCTTTCCTCTTTACCCAAATTTGCCAGGGACCCTGTGAAATATGTGCTGACTTTGCATCTTTGAAGCAGTGATGTTCTTGAATCTTTGACAGAGTTTTTGCTTTTTTCTCCTTTATGTCTGTTAAGGCACTGGTGTTCATAGAAGAAAAAAAACCCAGATTTATAGTATGAATAAAATTTACTTGCTTGTCTTCTGTTCTTTTAAGCTACAATAACTTCACTGCTTCCATAGTCAGCATAACCTATCAGACCATCAAAGTCTGAATACTTTGAACTGTGGGTAATTCCTCCTTCATCTTCTTTTCAAAGCTCTTTTAACATCTGTGCCTTAAAGATTAAGTGGAGGAAAGAAGTACCTTTGCTTTTCTTTGCAAGTGTTCTTTAATATATTCAATAAGTTAGATCTTGGCTGCTGTTTGAAGGACAGACTTAGGAAAAGACCAAGATATGCAAAAAGTGCTGATGGATGTTTTTGATAAGCAGCATTTTAAATTTGGATTGTATAAAACTATGCACCTCTGACTTCAATATGTGTGAATGTGACTTTTTGTGGTTACACCATACTCTTAATGTTTGTTTACTATCCCAGAGCCTCATTTAAATGATGAATGAAATTATGGATGTGTTAAATTTGGTAAAACAATCTAAAATCAGAGCTGTTACTGCAATGTATAATAATTAAAAAATGGAAATAATAGCCCGTCTGTTTTGTTTTCTAAGCAGAAAGAAGGATTAGTGGTGGGTTTGTTGTTTTGGTTTTGTTTTTTTTTTTTTTTCTGAATCAGTGTTACTACCCCTGATTGGAAGCAGTCTTTAAAATTAAAGCTGTTTTTTGAAGAAATCAAATTGCTTAGGTGACCCAAACAATGTAAATAGAGTATGTTAATGCTGGCAACACTTCAGAGCATGAGAGTCCAAAACATTTATAAAGTAATAATGACAGTGTTACAAAGCATATTAAAACATGCTTCCATATTTTGGAAGGTAGCCTGCAGAGAAATATTTATGAATGCTTCTTACTTTTATTCCATAACGAAATGGAAGCCTGTAGTGGTATGAGCAGCAGCATCTGTGGTCCGCACCTTTACACGGGCGCCTCTCAGGCCAGTAGAGGGCATGGTTAGATCAAGTATTGACTTGATGGTACCAAATTAATTTCTCTAACTTTTTTAGGGTCACGAGCCCATAAATCTCTAATGACTATGACAGCAGTAGTTTATCTTCTGGGGATTTTTTGGCTGTCTACCATTGCCTGAAGTTCTCCATTTTTTGATGTGAGCATAAAATAACTGATTCAAAATGCAGAGTAGATGCTATTTTTTCCCCTGATCCCGTACCTTCTCACAGCTTACCTTTTTTATTGTTTTTTTCCAAAACCATCTGCTTGGATTTGCTAGTTTAAACCCAGGCAGTGGAAGCATGTTCTCTTTCCCTTTAATGGGAAGATGCAAACACTGAGGATGTTTCCACTATTTACTTTGAACATCTGATTCAGAAAAAACTCAAAGCACAGTTAGAAGCCCAATATCCCTGTATGATCCGAGACAGTTGTCAATCCAGAGCCTTAAAACTCTGTACTTTGTTAGTCATGTCAATAACTGGCTGAATATTTTTATGTGTAAACACCTTGGATTCAGTCCTTGCATTCAGCCTCTGCATTAAGACATTTATTTTTATGAAGAGTCCAATGACTCTGGCTAAGCAGATCTGACTGACTGTGGTAGTTTAAATTGTGCTATAATAAAACTATAGTTATATGCAATTTTTGTAGTATTTAGCCAAACTGTTTTTCATCTTATATCTGTTCTTATATACTTAAGTATTTTCTTCTTAAATTATTAATCACAAACCAGGAGTTTTCCTTTATAGGAAAGGATTTTCTTTTTTCTTTTTTTTTATTTTTTTGGGGGGGTGGAGGAATAAATACTTAATTTATCTATCTTAATTTAATTTCTTTATTCCCATCTAAATTACTGTGACTAAATTGTCCGTATCACACAGTGTTGTATCTAAAACGTATATATGGACCTGATTATGTGGTTTTTTACTTCTTAAGCGTATGTATCCTGTTTAAAATGGGAAAAGAATAGTCTTCTATTTGATGTTTTCTCAGATTAACCAACACACACGATATGATCCTCCTTATGAATCAGTATAAGTCATATTAAAATATTTACAAAAAATGAGTTTGTGCTTTCAGTTGAGATTGACTGAAGAGTAGCCCAGTGTCAGGAAAGACCATCTGAAGCAGTTTGTGTAAATATCTTGCAAGTTTAGGAAGGAATAAAAGTATTTGGTTTTAGGTTTTTTTTTGTCTATGACTGCATTTTAAAAAACCTCAAACAGTTATCAAGTGTTACAGTTGGAAAAAAAAATAAAACAATCAGTTATCAGCTCAGGGGTGTAATTTTCTAGACTAACATTTCTGCCAGCAGATGGGCTCCTCGGTATCTGAGAAAGGGATGGTAACTAAACTGTTCTTTTAAAGACTGGAAGTTTTTAAGGTTTACCTCCATGTTGTTTGTTGAAAAACCGAAATTAGAAGTTTATGCATGTGTTGCAAACTTTATAAGAAAACTTCATAGCTACCTGAAAGTAAGATAGAACCTCATATGGGAAGTGATACATGTTGTAGATTAATTACCCACAGTTCTTCAAATCAGGAGCATTAACAGAAGAATATTTTATGCTAAAATTTAAATTTGCAAGGAATTAAAAAAAAAAAAAAGGCAAAAAAAAAAGCGCTTAGATTTAGGCTTTAGCAAGTCTTTTACCCTCTATTTTCTTAGGATTTTGAGCTTCCCCTTTGGAAGGGGAAGTTGATAGTACCTCCAGCCTGAGTAGGTGGAGAAAGGAGCAGGAGACCTGATTCACAATAGGGAAAGTACTGTTGGGAGCTTTTGCTGTGGCACTGCTCTTCCTCGCTATTACATTCCACTCTATTATCAGTGGGTTATGTTTCTAGTTTGAGTATGTTTTTTGAGGATTGTGAAACATGATTGTCTGAACTGATTAAATGTTTTCTTTGGATAATGTTTCTTCAATACCTTCTGTTTGAATAACTGCTGTAAGTGAAATTAAGTAATTCAGGCTGTTCCGGCCATTTTTGGTTTTGCCTATTTAAACACTGAAATAGTGTTTGTGATTTTAAATCTCATCTAGTATTTTTTGCATAAATTCTAAGACTCATCATTGATATTAAAGGTGCCTAGTTTCTGTAGTGTGAATATTCAACACTTTCTGCACATCAGACCTTGTTTGGGTATTTCTGGTTTGGAACCTCAAATATAGAATTCAAAATCACAGGTTACCATTGAATACAATTGTTTACCTCAGGCAGAAGAGTAAATAAAAATTTGTCTCTTGAAAGACATGATTACCAATTGCGGAAACCACAGGATGGCATTCACATTGTTGGTGTCTTTTATTTGGAAGACCTTGTAATTGCATAGAGCCACAGAGGTGTAAACTTTTTCACTAGTTAATTCTGCTGGACGTAGCTTTTTAATAATTGTTCATAGCCTCAAGCCTCACTTGAGGCTTACTGTCATTCTAGATTTCCTGTTTTGTCTATCTTAAATTAACTCAAGGTAACATCTTTATATAATCATCTGTAAACTTTTAATTCCCTGTTCTTGCTTTTCTATTTAGAGCATCACAGCAGGTATTCTGTTTGTTCCAAAGTATTTCTTCATTTTCAGCACTTTCGCTCTCCACTGGTAAACAAGATCAAGACAAGTAGGTACTGTGATCCTTTGGTATGCAAAATGTATATTAATAACACTTTGATGGGATAACTTGAATCATAACTCATTGTTGGAAGTTTTTCTTAGGTGTTTTCTTCCCTACTTGCCTGGTTGAATTGTATCTTCATTTAGTCACAGCTGAATCTATACAGGGAAAATTTTTAAAATTAGTTTAGGAATGTCAGCCTGTTGGAATAGAGGTGTTGCCTACTTATCCTGATTAAGAACAGTAGAACATCCATAGTGGTTCAGACCAAGGCTCTGTCTAGCCCAGTGATCGGTCTCTAATAGGGTCTGTAAGAAGAGGTCTAGAGAAGAAGAACAAGTCAAAATTTTGTAGTGCCCTTAAGTCCTCATCTGGTCTCTGCTTGTTTTTAGGTCAGGGGATTTCTGGCTTCCAAAGTAGTTCATCTTTGTAACTTGCTAACTCAAGAGGTCTCATTACTCACACTGGTCAAATTTAATGTATGGATTTTGCTTCCTGGAGTGTTATCAAGTACTGCAAGAAATACCATTTACATTCATATTTTTCAAAACCTTTTATTCTTTTGTGGCTATGTGTTTGTCAGGAGAAAGATAGCATTGTAGTATATTCCAGGAATTTCTTAGTCTTGATCCCTGTTGCATCAAACTGAAAACGATGGAACATGATAGCCTCCCTTCATCTGTTTTATGGGTGTAACCCTGATGAGAGCAATAGAGGTCCCCTAGATACTGCCATTACCCTGCCTCAGAGTAACAAACTCTGATGTTTCTGTTTTTGACCATTCTGCACACAATTCGCTTGAAATAGGCAGTGTTTCTTCTTGTTCTGTCACGTGAACGTCTGTTTATGAAGGAATAAATTTAAGCTGCTGGCGTATTTCCTATAAATTCAGGCATAGCTGTCAGATGGCTGTAGCCTTGTCGCTGCTAGGCTGGATTCAAACTCTTGACTAAGCAGTACTAGGTATCGTGCTGCCCAAGTGTTGCAATTCTTAAATTCTTTTTAAAAAATCTAATTATGGCAATGGTCTCGTAACACTAGCTGATGCATAAGATGAGAATTTGTGGAGTCATCATCTTTAATACATATATTCCACTTTAATTAAAATGTTTTAAAAAATCTCTCTCTGATGGTGGTACACTTTTAATATGGTATTTTAAAAATTGCAAGAAGTTCTCCCCATTATCTTGGACGTGGCAAAAATGCGTTCGTATTCTGGAGATTGTGTGCTGCTTATCAAGATGTGTGAAAAAAGTATTCTCATTTTCTTCTTAAGAGGCTATTGTTGAACAAACTACTAAGTAGGCTATTGTGAAATACTGGAGCTGACTTTTCTTCATGATGCCTTGTTCTGACCTTCTTCTCTTGTCTATTTAGAACTATGTATGTTTTTTTCCAAGGACTTGCTGATATGAAGATGGAAGTGCACTTTGATAGATACATGCATAGTAATACCAATTTCCTGAGTGCTGGAAGGGCTTCCTTGTATACCTTGATCTTTGTGTAACAAAATTATTTCATACATTTCATTAAGAGGTATTGTCCATGATGTTTTTTGTAAGAAAAGGAACCACATGTGGGAAGGAATGTGCTGGACCATCAATGCAAGCTCCTGATTGTGCTTATACCTAGGTGATAATAGAGGTCGGGATGTAATAGCCAGCTCTTGCTCAATTGTTCTGCAAAATCCATTAACGCAAAGAACAGTTCATGAGGGTGGTGGATTTTGGTCCTGTTATCACAAAGGTATATATGGGGAAGGGTTGCTCCACACCCGGTATGTGAATACCTAGATACGTTTAGAGATCATTGTTACACGGAGATGTATTTTTTAAATTATTTTCTTGTTTCCAGCAATGCTGTTGTCAAGGAAACAGAAATCCTTGTAATGCCTTTGTTCACTTTCTCAGAATCCGCAGCTGGAGATGACTTGTATAGTTTTTATTATGTTCTTAGTAGTTGACACACTCTTGTGCCTCAAAGGATTTTTTCAAAGGAGTTTGTTTCTTTGAGTATAAATAGCACCATCCTGATCTCTACACTGTTTGATAGACCATTGGTTTTTTTCCTTCTTCACTAACAAGAACTAAATTCAGTGCTACTTTCGATTAGAATTTATCTTAACACTTGCGTGAAAACTGCCATTTAAAAAAAAAAAAAATGAGAGGAGGGGCCAAAACCACAGTGAACCTGACAGCTTCTGGGTTCAATTTTCAGTTCTGTAAGGGTGTTAGTTTTTCTATACACTTGGAAATGTTTCCTCAATTAGGATCTCCATAAAAAAATCTAGAAAAAGTACACCAAGAGGTCTTGCAAAGCAGTTTTGAATGCTTTAGGGCTGTTCTACATTATGTGGCTATGGGAGAGAAGGCGGATATTTCATGGTACAGCTAATATGTTTGCTTCCCTCAAAATAGGGCATGATGAAAAGAAAAATACAAAAAAACAAAGTCAGAAAATTAAGTTCTTCCGAAAGCAGCAGAGTTAATGGAGCCTGGCTGTGTCTTGAGGCTCGCTGGCTGTCTATCCTCTCAAATTTCTCTCTCGGGGCTTCTGCACTGTCTTTCCCTTTTATTCAGCTGCTTAGCTTGATTAAATCCTGAGGGGGAAATACTGAGACTTCTGTGAAATTTGGTTTATATTGACCAATAGGTGCAAAGTGGCCACTGGTGAGATGCACAGGGTGCATGACTGTTTTGACAGTGTTATTTCACAAACCTTTCTCTCTGCAGAAATCCAAAGGATGGAGGGTAACTTTTGGATACCCTTAACAGTGATGTGGGAGAAAGGATTCTGTTTCCTCATGTGAACTAAAAAGAATTTTGGTTATTTGTGTCATTGCCTACAGACATATCAAGAATATTGTTTATCTGACTTTTTTTCTTAGAAACCCGTCTGTCCCAAATAGCTGAGTTCTTCTGCACAGCCTTTTTACTGAGAACTCTACCAGCTGTGCACCAAGTGTCTTAAGCAGCAGAGAAATAAGTAACCTGTCCTCCATCCCAGTATATCCAGCCTACTGGGAAGAAAAAGTCAGGCCTGGAGATGTCAATGTCTCTAATGAAGCTTAACTGATAATGTCATAAATAATGCCCTTCATTGCATGGGATCTTGGTGGGCAGCTGTTGTGGAGCTGAACGTCAGAATGTTACCTGAGATGGGAGAAAAGTATGGTGGTATTATCCCCCTCCTGGATGCTTCAGTAAGATTGCTGGTGAAAAAATCAAGATTCTGGTGCTTGGAAATAAGTGGAACTATAGTAGTTTTTAGTTCTGAAGTTCCTGTCATACATTGTGGGAGTATCTCAATGTATTTAACAGTTGAGAAATTCTGAATATTTTTGCTGTTTAGGAGTATAAATAACACCAGTCTAACTTTGCTTCTTTTCTAGAAGTCTAGCTTTATGGATGCATCTCACATGCTGCTATATATTAAAAAAACCCACAACCTGCTAACAAAGCTACAAGATATCTTATGACTTGGATTCCTTACCTCTCTTGGTCTGTCAATGTTGTCAAGGAAACAAATTTTTGAGAAGCTTTGCTCTAGTTTTTTAGGTTCTGTAGAGAGATTACTTGTGTAGGATTTATCCTGCATCAGGAGTAGAAACAATTTGCCTCAAGTTCCTATTCTTTTCAATATGTTCATGTCCTTGGTTTATTTTAAGCAGATTTTATTTTTAACATGTGTGAAATTGCTTCATCTTTAAGGTCATAATATCAGTGAATGTACCAAAGATCGCTGACATTTGATCTTTAGATGAAGCCTGCTAAAAGAATTGTAATGACATTTTTTTATATACTTATGCTATAAAGACAAGTGTTAGTTATAGATTCCCTTTAATTTAAAGGGGGAAGAAACATTAATAACCCACTAGTTCTTTAGAGAAGTTGCTTCACTTCTGTGGAACTAATGATTTAACATCCTTTATCATCCATATCATGTTTCATCGCAGTAATCCTCCCTCTTCAAAGAAAAAGCCTTTTGTGGCTGGTCTTGAACTGCCTTTGATTTGTCTCCCAGTTCGGACGTGCTGGCTGACCTGCTGGTTAGGGTACTGAGCTTTATTGTCAGTGTGCTTGTGGAGGCTTTTTATTTAATTAATTATTTTAAAATTTAAATAAAACTGCTGACTTTCTTCTAGGACACATCTAAAAATACATAGTTACAGAAACTTCTACCTTTCTCAAATGTTTTAGTGGGTTAATGGGTTAAAGATACTGGGCAAGAGATAGTAAAGACCGCTTGTGCTTGTATATTGTGCATGTACCAACTGTGTAGCACTTTGCTTTCTGATGTCAGCTTTTGGAATTCTTCCTGTTCTCAAGTCATTTTGCCTTTTTCCAGATTATACTTTCCTCATTAAAAGATTTTTTTCTCATTCCAAGCGTTGTGACTAGTGGCTGGAATTGTATATCGTTATATACTGAGGAAGAGTCACAGCTGGTTCTCTCTGGAAAGGATGGCTATTGTGAATGCAGGTGGTTAGGGAGGACGTAGTCTTTATAAACATGTTAGAGCTAGCACTATGTTAACAATGCAAAAGAAATTAAAATTAATTAGGTAGTTCAATCTTACTCTGCTTGCTAGTGTGGAAATAGTACTAGTTATGAATGTCCTCGTTGCCAGGAAAACACATAGCTGCTTGACATAATTAATAGTTTATTTTCATAATGAAATACTTACTTCTGCTCATGTTTAAAAC
>VZRU01014083.1:123584-136653 GCA_013398155.1 Pedionomus torquatus | reverse complement strand
CGAAGGACTTCCCAGGCCTTTTCCCCCCCCTTCCCCCCCCCCCCCCGCATTAAAGTTCTCTATAGCCTCAGGAATAATAAACAATAAATTTTGTTAGTTGAAAGATTGAAGAGGTGTAAAGATGTTGCTTGCCCAGGCTTACTGATAATTGAATGCAAGATTCATTAAAGCTCAGGTTTTCACATAGGTGTTCTAAATCACTGACTGTTTGCTACCCCTCATAGTTACGTACACCAAATCAGTGTATTTCTTAATACAAGAAAGGCACCTGGTTAATAGTGGGAGTGAAGCAGAATTTGCTTGTAAACTTGGATGAGGTTGTTTCTTACAGGTCAAAATTTGTCATTAAGTGCAACAGTTGACCGTTATTTTTAGGGCTGTGGCAGCGATGTGTTCTCTGTGCTGGTGCAGAAATGCCGCCAGCCCTGCTCCGGCTGACAGTGCACCCACCAGCTGATGGATGGGTCAGGGGAGCGTGTTCGTACCTGTTGTCCCTGCTGGGTCAAGTTCTTCTGGTGGATAATGTGCAAGAATGAGACAGCTTAAATGATTCCTTTTATTGTGATTGTGCTTATTTTTTATATTGACTGTAATAACAGAAGAGATGGTTATCTGATTTTTATATATGTACATATATCAATATAAAGCTGTAAAGCACAAGTGGCCTTAGCTGATTGGCAGTTTTCATAGAATCAAAGAATGTCTTGGGTTGGAAGGGACCTTTAAAGGTCATCTAGTCCAACTCCCCTGCAGTAAGCAGGGACATCTTTAACTCAAGCAGATTGCTCAGAGCCTTATCAAGCCTGAAAATGAATGTCTTCAATGATGGGACCTCCACCACCTCTCTGGGGAACCTGTTCCAGTGTCTCACCACTCTCAGTGTAAACAATTTCTTCCTAATGTCTAATCTAAATCNGAGTATAAATAACACCAGTCTAACTTTGCTTCTTTTCTAGAAGTCTAGCTTTATGGATGCATCTCACATGCTGCTATATATTAAAAAAACCCACAACCTGCTAACAAAGCTACAAGATATCTTATGACTTGGATTCCTTACCTCTCTTGGTCTGTCAATGTTGTCAAGGAAACAAATTTTTGAGAAGCTTTGCTCTAGTTTTTTAGGTTCTGTAGAGAGATTACTTGTGTAGGATTTATCCTGCATCAGGAGTAGAAACAATTTGCCTCAAGTTCCTATTCTTTTCAATATGTTCATGTCCTTGGTTTATTTTAAGCAGATTTTATTTTTAACATGTGTGAAATTGCTTCATCTTTAAGGTCATAATATCAGTGAATGTACCAAAGATCGCTGACATTTGATCTTTAGATGAAGCCTGCTAAAAGAATTGTAATGACATTTTTTTATATACTTATGCTATAAAGACAAGTGTTAGTTATAGATTCCCTTTAATTTAAAGGGGGAAGAAACATTAATAACCCACTAGTTCTTTAGAGAAGTTGCTTCACTTCTGTGGAACTAATGATTTAACATCCTTTATCATCCATATCATGTTTCATCGCAGTAATCCTCCCTCTTCAAAGAAAAAGCCTTTTGTGGCTGGTCTTGAACTGCCTTTGATTTGTCTCCCAGTTCGGACGTGCTGGCTGACCTGCTGGTTAGGGTACTGAGCTTTATTGTCAGTGTGCTTGTGGAGGCTTTTTATTTAATTAATTATTTTAAAATTTAAATAAAACTGCTGACTTTCTTCTAGGACACATCTAAAAATACATAGTTACAGAAACTTCTACCTTTCTCAAATGTTTTAGTGGGTTAATGGGTTAAAGATACTGGGCAAGAGATAGTAAAGACCGCTTGTGCTTGTATATTGTGCATGTACCAACTGTGTAGCACTTTGCTTTCTGATGTCAGCTTTTGGAATTCTTCCTGTTCTCAAGTCATTTTGCCTTTTTCCAGATTATACTTTCCTCATTAAAAGATTTTTTTCTCATTCCAAGCGTTGTGACTAGTGGCTGGAATTGTATATCGTTATATACTGAGGAAGAGTCACAGCTGGTTCTCTCTGGAAAGGATGGCTATTGTGAATGCAGGTGGTTAGGGAGGACGTAGTCTTTATAAACATGTTAGAGCTAGCACTATGTTAACAATGCAAAAGAAATTAAAATTAATTAGGTAGTTCAATCTTACTCTGCTTGCTAGTGTGGAAATAGTACTAGTTATGAATGTCCTCGTTGCCAGGAAAACACATAGCTGCTTGACATAATTAATAGTTTATTTTCATAATGAAATACTTACTTCTGCTCATGTTTAAAACTGGGTTATGTCACTGAAATCGGTGGCTTTAGGATTACATCTGTATTTNCCAGCTGATGGATGGGTCAGGGGAGCGTGTTCGTACCTGTTGTCCCTGCTGGGTCAAGTTCTTCTGGTGGATAATGTGCAAGAATGAGACAGCTTAAATGATTCCTTTTATTGTGATTGTGCTTATTTTTTATATTGACTGTAATAACAGAAGAGATGGTTATCTGATTTTTATATATGTACATATATCAATATAAAGCTGTAAAGCACAAGTGGCCTTAGCTGATTGGCAGTTTTCATAGAATCAAAGAATGTCTTGGGTTGGAAGGGACCTTTAAAGGTCATCTAGTCCAACTCCCCTGCAGTAAGCAGGGACATCTTTAACTCAAGCAGATTGCTCAGAGCCTTATCAAGCCTGAAAATGAATGTCTTCAATGATGGGACCTCCACCACCTCTCTGGGGAACCTGTTCCAGTGTCTCACCACTCTCAGTGTAAACAATTTCTTCCTAATGTCTAATCTAAATCCACCCAGCTCTAATTTAAAACCATTGGCCCTCATCCTGTCACTATGTGTCCTTGCAAAGACTCCCTGCTCGGCTTTATTTTAGGCCCCCTTTTTATATTAAAAGAAATATGATAACATTGAATTACAGTACAAATAGGTATGTTTTGAATTTTGATAGCTGCTTTTTAACTGCAGTTTACGTAAAAATAAAACCCCAAAAGTCCTAAACCAGTTGGTGTTGGTTTTCTCTTTCAGAAATAAGCCGTAAGTCAACAGCAAATAGATAGACAGCATTTCAGAAGCTGTTGGGTGTACAGGGGCGTATAGTTGCTCAGACTGTACGTATGTTCTGAGTAGAACAGTGTTTCTTACTCTGGCAGTGGACATTCAAAATCTGTGGGAAGTGGTGTTGTGAACGTATCTATCCAGCCCTTGGTCACCTGAAGGAATTGAGGAGAATTGAAACAATTTGCCTCAGAAGTGCTGTAAGTCTGAAATGGAGATGTTTAAGATTTCTGAGGAATCCCCGCTTTGGAACAGAGCATAAAATGTAAGTGATTTTGGGGAAGTGATTGGTGCTAATGAATATGATACATAAAGGTGAAGGGAAAGTCAGATTGTTTAATAAATGGCTATAGTAATTCAGCTAATTATCTCCTGGGGAGTTGTAACACATTTGAAGTTCTTCTCCTTTGCCTGCTGGTAAGATATTGATTACTTAAGTGTTTTTTGAGCATGAATACTAAGTACTAGTAACCGCTACTGTGATTATGTTTTTAGGTGGTCTGAACACATTTATATCATTTTTAACACACTACTATTATATTGTGAAGTTGATGAGAAACTGCCAAATTTATGACTTCTCCTCCCGCATAGGTTCAGCAGTAGAAAATTTAGTGTTTTTAAAGTAGCTTAATAGCTACCTGTCATTATATATTGGTTTCTCTTGGCTTACTTGAATAAGTGTGTCAAACTGCTCTGCTTTAAGCATGTCATCCCACTAATGCCTAGTTTGTCTGAAGTAAATTTTTGTGCGTTCTTTTTCTCAAGCCAAAAGTTTAGAAAATGTAGTATACAGCTTGTGTGGGGATTTAAGTATCTTTGCCATACTTGGTTTCACTTTCTGCTAAAATAATTCTGATTTTTCATACTGTGCAACAAACCATAGCTTAAATCCCTAACTGCTTTATAAGTATATTGTAACTTCTTTACATTTTCTTCATTTTTCCAGGAACTTAGCATTTGAGGTATATCCACAGGGTTAGTCATATTAGAATGATTACAAAATAGGTGGAAATTCTTCCCTTCATTTTGTCGGGTGTGGGAAGTTACTTCTCTTGCTCTGGCCACCCAGCACGAATGTACAATTGCTATTTTGTAGGTAGAAAAAAAACCTAGTCGTGCTAGTTTTTTTTTCAGCTAACTTCTAGCTAGCTGAAAATGTGGTCTGAGCATCTTCATTAGAGTCAGTAGTTTATGGAGAATTTGTGATTTGCCTCAGATGTGATTATCCCAGAATCTTTTTGCACAATAAAGAACCCGCTATATTAAAAGATGGCCATCGGTGGCAGAAACACTTTGTTGTTGTGGACAGAGTCATTGATAAATAATGATTTCAAATATGCTTTGCTGTGTATATATACTTATCTATAAATTGCCTTTTTTTGGTGAGCTTTGCTTGTAATGTAAAGGTTGCCTGTCTTAAGAGTGAAAAAGAAGCTGATTCTCTTTTTCTTCTTTTTCCCTTTTTTCATTCCCTTGTTAGCTTGCCTTATTATTCAGCATTTGGTAAACAGTCCTGTTGTGCAGATAGTGGAAATTTACTTATAAAAGGGATGATTGCTATAGATGACTAAAATAGCAGATGAAGTCTCTGATTGTATGAATCTTACTGTTTAACCTGATTTGCCTCAACTGTTCTTGTAACTCTAATTTGATATTTTGGCTGAGAATTTTTGATGTTTCATTTGGACTTCCTAATACATGATGTTAAATTCTAGACTCCTTTGGTCTGAATCTCGGCAGTAATTCAGAGAATAATTAATTTGGATTTTAAAATGTTTCAAGAAAATAGCATGTGTAATCTACATGTTGGTGAGTTATGATGGTCTCATGCCATCATAATGTCTCTGTAGAGTAGATGAATTCAGTTGAAAAGCATGTTTATGTTTTAAATGTTGCTTTCCTCTTAATTTGCTGTAAATTCAGTGATGTGCAACAGAAACACACCCCTGAAATGTCAAAAGGCATTATCTTGTCATACTTCCACAGAAATAGGAGAACAATGCTAACAACATAGTTTTGATCCTTATTTATCCTTCTATTCCTTGGTTGTATTATGCTGAAAAGCAGTACCTCTTGGAGACTGTGCAGCTCCTTTGGGGAGGTTAAAATCCGTGGTAGATTTGGGAGCACAGACCATAGCGATTGGCTTTCAATTGATTCTGGCTTGGGAGTTGTAACCTTCCACTGTCCACTTTATGCTGCTGACCACTTCATATGGGAACAGAAGTAGTGCTCCAGTATTTTTGATGTATTTGCACAGAATAAGGAGAGGAACTAGAAAGATCTATACTAGATTTTACTCCTCCACTGTGTTTCTTTTTTTTGGATAAGCCCGAGTATGTTGGGTTTTTTTCTGAAGCATGCCTTGAGCATGTGTTGGAGAATCTACAGTTGTGATTTTATTGACTAGTTTGGTTGAAGATCACTTTTATCTGAACTTGTATCTTGAGTAGGAGTGCAACAACATGGTCTTCTCACTGTTGTTCATCTGCAGAGACTTTATAAGTGTTTTTGTCTTGCTTTCTCAGTCCATTTATAGCTTAAAGAAACAGATATCGGAGGAGGTAGGTAGCATGCAGATGTCATTCTTCCCAAAGCTGGAATTGGGTGTCTGAGATGTATGTGCTCTTTGGGGTCAAGTACTGCCCTTTTGCTGATGAGAAAAGGACCAAGGCTTTCTTGAAGGGTGACATCCTCCCGAGCAAAATCCAGCTGGCTCCTGTTCTAAGCAAGGGGGGTTGATGACCTACAGCATGGAGTGTCTCATACCCTTCTCTGTTCTGGGGCCAGTCAGCATTGCCAGGGCTTGGGAGGCACCTTTGAAGCAGAACACTAAATGCACACTTATGCAGTGAGGCAGCAGCAGGAACTGTCTTTTAGACAAGGTCAGGAGTTTCTTGGCACTGAACATTTTTTTCAGAACATTTGATTTGTCTTTTTTTTGGAAAGATTTCACCTCAGTTTCTCTCCAAACATAACTCTTGACAAAACTCAGGGGAGACTCTTTGGGCGTAGAATAGAACTGCTAGTCAAACTGGGTTGAGAGATACAGACTAATAGGACATCCTGATAGCATACCATTATTCACAGTTTTTTTTACTGATTAAAAATCCTCTGTGTCAAATAATTGGAGAGCAGTAGAGTAAGCTTAATCTTTTGTACTTAGAATGTTGCCTAAATGTTTCTTCTCCATCTTGGAGCACACTATTCTTTATTCTAGTGGTCAGAGGCTTTCTTTACCCTTCAAAGAATAAAGGATAGAATACTGAGGCATGACTGGTTTGACACCCTGCTCTTGGGGTCACTTTTATCCTATTTTAAGGTTTATTTCTCCAGGAAGCCTTGATCAAGACTGAGATCAGTGTTGATGATCAAAGCCTCCTTCCTTCTCAGAAGACAATAATGGTTATACCTTTTTTTCCCAACAGAATCATGTCAGTGCATTTTCTGAATTTTGACATTTTTTTGCATTATACATTGTATTTCATTCCTGTAATTTAGTTGAATTTTTCTTTTTGTAATGAATTTGCCTTTGCTGTAAACAAGATGGAAGAAAATATAGAACCTCAACCTTTAGTATGCTCCTTAGTTGGGGTACCTACTTTGAATACGTTAAAACAAGTATCCCTCATGTCAGTCTTGTGATCCTGAGTTCTATTAAGGAAGCTCAGTCGCTTTTGTTCTGGATTTGATCTGATGGTGTGTGTAATTTATTTTTAACTGTCTCTTCTGAGAAAACGATCAGGATTAGTGGTGTTTTTTTTTTTCTTAGTTTTTGCCTGAAGGAGAGTCTCTTAACAAAAGCCATGTATTTGCCTTTGAACACATATCCCTATATTAACAGGTAAGCAAAGGTATCCAATTTTCCTGAGCAACAAAATACTTGATTACAGGTCTAATGATAGTTTAAGAGGTGTTTTCAGATGTGCTGAAATCAAGGACTTGAAGCAGATGAACTTAATTATCTTTGTGAATATTCACAATCACATTATGTGCTTTAAATGTCACATTTGGAAATAGTGCCTCATTGCTAGTTAATTAACAATAATTACTCAAGGTAGTACTTATGTTTCTAGAATTTCCTACCCACTGTGAAAAATGTACTTTGCTTCTAAAGGTTTAGCAGCATAAAACCCAGATGTTACTTAACTCATTCTTAAAGCGTTACTGTTGCTTCGACCCTCTGTACTTTTGCCTTCTAGCATTGCTCCGTTGTGTGAAAAATCAGTTATTCCATTCCATTTGCTCCGCTAGTTCTGGGCAGCGTACACCTGAACAGTCAACACCTGAAACATGCCATATACAGTATTTTTTCTTTTTCTTTTTTTCTTTTTTTAAAAAAGCAAGGGATTTTTTTAGCAGAATAAGAAGAGGAAAAGCAGTAGCAAATTAGACTGGTGGTAGATCCATCACGAGGTGTTACCAAAGCATGTTGACATCTTCAGCTAAAGAAGTACGGCTTATGATAATACCAGAAGGGGTTTTTCAGTCATAGCACCTATATTCAGTATGTTTTCCTCTTTGTGAGGATGGCTTTTCTTGACAAAGAGCATTATACAACCCAAGATAGCACTGCAATTGAAAACCCCTAGTAGATCCTAGGAAATCCTCCCTATGTTCTAGTTTCCAGTTTCCTTTCTCAATCTTTCTTCTCTGCCTTTCATGTAGAAATTTAATTGAAATGTGAAAGGAGTCCCTTCAAGTTTTTTCCCTTAAAAAAATTATCTTTCTTCAACAATGATAGTCTCCTTGTTCGCACCAGCAAGCTACATGTGCTTGTGTGTGTATATATATTAAAATATATATGTTTTTATATATATAAAGAGCTTTAACAGAAATTCTCTGTTGTCAGTTAGTTGTACTTATAGACTGGATATTCTCTGCCTGCAAACTCTGTTCAGCTGCATGAATGAAGCATCCATTGAAATCCTGGTAATAACGCAGTAACTAATATTTCATAATAATCTTTTTCTGTAAAATACATTAAATGCTTTATTGTAAAGTTTTTAATTTGTGACAGCACTTGCAACATGCTAAAGAGATGTTTGAATTCTCAGACATCAATTTAAAGCTAATTCAGAGAACAGCAAGAAAAACTACTAAATGTTAGAAACAGTCATGAAGATTAATTAAACTAATTATCTGTGCTTTGTGCAGTGGGAGTGGATATAACTGCAGGTACATGAAAGCATAACCAAGGAAGTTATGAATATTGTTTGGAGTGGTAAAAGTATTTTAGTGATGACAACACAGATGGAGAAGCAGATGAGGGATAGGAAGCCAAAATAATAAATGAATGCCATTGTGGAAGGGACTTCAATGTATGTGAAGATAGTGTTGGAAGTGGTAAGCACTTCATTAGGGAGACTTCCCAATGGTAATTTTTCAGTTGTAGAATGACTTGGGGAAAAAAAAAAATGCTTTTCACAACTACCAGATTTTGGTTTTTAGTATTTAGAGAACATCATAGATCCATTCTAACCGAGTGGTAATGTTCTGAATGTCAAATGCTTTTACCTCTGCATCTGCTGCATCAAATGGTTGGAAGCTTTCTAACACCTATTGCTTTTTTTTTTTTTTTTTTCCCCACTGTTATACATGAAGGGCTCTCTTCTTTGTAAGGACTGATGAGAAATCTGCTTTCGGGTATCTCAATGCAGAGCCTCATTTATCAAAATGCTTGGTACGCAGCTGCTGACATGATTGCTTATTTTAGAAATTAATTTTTGTGTGCTTAAAGAGAAATTAAATATGCCTGAAAAAATATGTTCAAAACTGGTCACTAACCTCCTTTAATTTTTGTTAAGATGCAGAAGCCTGTAATGCTGCTAGAGTTTTTGAGTAACCCAAACCCAAAATATTTACATTAGCTTTTCATTTTTAAATTTTTCATTCAGTGGTTCTACACTGATAGCAATGTAAACACAATGAAATATTTACAGTAGTGAAGTGACGATTTTGCTAGGTGTGTCGTACAGCAGTGAGAAATGCTGAACCAAACTCTACTGTAGGTTGCATTACAGTAGTGCCAAAGAGTTGAGCACCCTGGGACAGATGGTGGAAGCTACTCTGGGTTTACGTGTGTGTTTCAGGGTTGGGGTGATGCCCTCGTGAGCAAGGCAGTCCTTCCTTTGGGGTGGGGTTAACAGTGGGATGTCTTATGGTACTGCTGCGATGATCTTGTGGGTTGGCACTACAGAGTAAGTAGTCAGATATGCTGTCAGATATATATATAGTTAGCCCATACCGATAGAATGAAATTATAAGGCATTATTGTTTGATAAAGTGAAGTGTGTTGATCAGGCTTTAGAAAAAAAATAGTGTGTTGGAGGAGAGGTAGTGTATAATTCTACAAATATCTAAATATTACATTTGCTTGTATAGTTTAAAATAACTGGGTCCTATGTAAATGCCAGACAATGTTGTGGGTATCATTATGTTCATACCTGCTCCTTGATAACTCAATATTGCCATTGCTTCATGTCAATGTCCAGCTAGTTTTTAACCTCATTCTAGATTTTTAGTATGTAGTATTATTGCCACTTCCAGCTTCAAAGGTTTGCCCTGACACCAGCTGTAAAATAGAAGTTATTAATACTGTCTCTTTAACATGACAAACCCACAATAACTATGAAGCTTTTAGTTAATTTCTCAACTGTTACTATAGAGTAATATAGTAGATTCTTTTAAACTTTTACAATTCTGAATATTGGTAGACACTTTCACTCACACTGTTTTAGCAAGACTTCTTACTTGAGCTGTACTAATAATTTAAATTTAAAAAAAAAATAGTTACATCGGAGAAATAGCTTTGCAAACATTTTAACTACAGTAATAATAATTCCTCTTTAAGGCACAGCTTCTTGTATCTTAAATTGTCGTGATTTTTCTTACCATATGATAGCCAGGTAAAGTAATTACACAATTTTTAGATGCTTATCAGTTTAAGGAGAAAAACCTCATTTTTATTTTTAAAATTAACTGAGGCTGTGTTTAATGTTGCTGAATTTATTATTAAAGTAAACAGCCCTCTAAGGAATTAATAAAGAAAGGGCTATTTGATGGAAACTGTTCTGCTTTGTATTGTTGAAAAATGTAGTCCAAGGTCTGTTCAAGTGTCAGGTTGACCCTGTCACTTTGTTACATTATAGGAATGCAAGCAAACACAGAAAACCCTCTCTGCTGATTAGATATACATTAGGTTTGCAAATGACATACTAATGCCCTTTGGGATAAAGGCTTTTATGAAATCATTGTCAATAACTTAGTGTTGGGTTGACTTCTGTAATAGCTTGTTCTTCAAGATTTCACAGGAGAGAGATTAACTGTTATAAAGTCTGAAGTACAGAAATTCCGTAGGGCTGTCTAAATGATGTTATAGGAACCAAACTATATTACAAAGAGGAATATTAAACATATTTGCAATCTTCTGTTATTTGTCATCTGAGTACCAGGCCCCTTTCTGTCTAATGGATTGCATAGATATGCAAAGGAGAAATAACAAAAGCTAATCAGTTTTGTTTTATGTAAAGCTGTTAATATGTAGATACTTGAGTTCCCTCAAAAAAAAAATATCTGAGTATTCTAATGATGCATGTTGACGTTGTGTAAATTGCTTGGAGAAGAGGAGCTGCTGTAATCACTTCACTTGAAAAGTGAATATACTTAAAAAGAAAATAGGATGACACAGCCGATGTTGTACATCTGCACTAAAACTGCTGTTAGTCAAGTCTCAGTTAACCTGAGACAGTTGGTGTAAAGCTGGTGGGGGTTTTACCAACTGAGAAAACAAAACAAAATTGCACCCCTTTCTTTAGAGACACATGGACATGAAAAACGGGAATCAGTGTAATGGATGGCCTCATTGTGCTGGAGGTGAATGGAAAAGTTTAATAAATAGGGTGTCACGAGGGAGGCTGGAAGGGAAGGTGAGACTTCTGTTGGTCACAGGAAGCTTCTGGGAATCTTACCAGCCCTGCAACTGGTGGGCCAAGGAATGAAGGAATAGTTATGGTGGTGGCTGCACGGGGTTAAGAAAACCGAGTACTGGTCTGTGATTGGTGGAAGACTCAAAAAAAATATATATTAAAATTGGGCAGGTTGTTTTACAATGGACTTGTTTCCTAGATAGTTGCTGCAGAACAGGACTGTCTCTGCTACGCTGAAATGTCAAGAATATGCTGAGGGAATACCTTTGGTGTGCACTGCTGCACACATTAAAGAGAATCTGGGCTCTGTGGAAGGTATCCATCCCTATCTGTGGTGCAAACCGTTAGCTTTGAGTCGGCAGATTTTATAGGAGGCACTGTCACCTCAACCAAAGTTTATCCCTATAGCCTTCAGGCTAGGTGTATTCTTCAGAGGAGTTTAAAAATATCCTGTATCATTTAAAATAAGCTATCAAAATAAATTACCTTTTTTGGAGCTCTCTTGTTGTCCTGGCTAAACTGGTTTTAGTTCAAAGCCAGCTGAGTTGTCTCTGCTACAACTACAATTTGCTCTTATCCTTGGTGTCACTGAAGTTATCAGTCTGTCACTGCATTTCTCAAACTGCATTCTGCTCTGGGAAATAAAAAAAAAAAAAAAGTGCTCTTATTTCAAGACCTTTACTGAAAGAACTTAATCAAACAGTGGGGCTTGCAGCCATCTTTTCCCTTCGCCCCTGTTTCTAAACTCCTGCAGAGTAAGGCTATTTCTGTGGAAAGGAATCAAGCTGTTAAAGCTGCTCAGCTGCCAGAGGTGGCTCTGATATTTCTTCCTCTTTGAAAGTAAAAATCACTCCAGCTTGTTGCTAATTGTGTAATACAGCTTCGGTAAAATGCTCCTACAAGCTGTGGTGGGCAGTCCTGAATTATTCATCTGGGTATTAAAATATCCAGCCAAAATCAAATACCTTTGAATCCATGATAACGTGGATCCTACACCTTAAAATAGGTTCAACTTTTTGCAGTTCCCACTGTGTCTAGATTAGTGTAGTGGTTTATAGATAGATAGATAGATGTAAATATATGTTTTGGTAGTGTAATATAGAGGTTGCAGCTTCCATACCTTTCAGAGAGATGAGCAAGTGCTGTGTGTAATGTGACGGCTTCCCTTACCTTCACTTGAGATCTTGGTGCTGCAGAGTTTTTGCTGCATCAGCAGAGGAGCTGGGTAGTGCAGGGGATGCTGAAGCAGGCTGAGGAGCTGCAGGCTGCCATGCTGTGCCCCAAGCCTCTTGCTGGCCTTTAAAAGGGTCCTTAGCCAACAGGGCCGTATTCGGAGTGGTCTGATATCAGTGGAGAGCAAAGTATTTTCCCAAATCTTGGGGAAGGGGAAAGAGCACTGCTCTTACCTCTATTGGAGGATCACTTGGTGGACAAGAGCAGAGGAACAGATGTCATCTACCCGGACTTATGCAAAGCATTTGACACTGTCCAACATGACATTCTGGTCTCTAAGTCATGGATTTGATGGATGGACGACTTGGTGGATAAGGAACTGGCTGGATGGCCACACTCAAAGGGTTGTGGTCAACAGCTCAATGTCCAAGTGGCGGCCAGTGATGAGTGGGATTTCTCAAGGGTCAGTACTGGGACCAGTGCTAATTGATGTCTTTGTCAGAAACATGAACAGTGGGATAGAATGCATCCTCAGCAAGTTTGCCGATGACACCAAGCTCAGTGGCGTGGTTGACACGCTGGAGAGAAGAGGTGCCATCCAGAGATGGGATTTCTCAAGGGTCAGTACTGGGACCAGTGCTAATTGATGTCTTTGTCAGAAACATGAACAGTGGGATAGAATGTATCCTCAGCAAGTTTGCCGATGACACCAAGCTCAGTGGCGTGGTTGACACGCTGGAGAGAAGAGGTGCCATCCAGAGAGACCTGGATAGGCTTGAGAGGTGGGTTAGTGCAAATTACATGAGGTTCAACCAAGCCAAGTGCAGGGTCCTGCACCTGGGATGTGACAATCCCAGACACAAATACAGGTTGGGCAGAGAATGGCTGGAGAGCATCCCTGAGGAGAAGGACTTGGGAG